>JAPXFY010002966.1:0-2500 GCA_030674185.1 Monoplex corrugatus
TAAGTGCAGGAAAGATTGTTGATTGAGTGGCTTTAGTCAGTGTCCTCTGTCATTGCAACAGGATTGGCACTTTGAATGGATGTGTGTACGTGCATGTGTATGTGTATGTGCGTGTGCGCGCGCGCGCATATGTGTGTGTGTGTGTGTTATGTGCGTGTGTGTGTGTGTATGAGAGAGAGAGAGAGAGAGAGAGAGAGAGAGAGAGAGAGAGAGAGTTAAACAGATTCGGGCACATTGAGAATGGTATATGTGCGTTTCTGTGTGCGTCTGTATGCGTGCATATGTATGTATGTATGTATGTATGTATGTATGTATGTATGTATGTATGTGTGTATGTATGTATGTATGTATGTATGTATGTGTGTGTGTGTGTGTGTGTGTGTGTGTGTGTGTGTGTGTGTGTGGAGGGGCGATGAGTGGCTGGGAATTGAAAAAGATGGATCACTTAAAAGAATACAAATACTTATTACCTGTTAAATTGCTTATCTCTCTGAAAACGTATCAGTCAGTCGGTCTTTGGCGGTTGTTCGTGTTTTCGAATACGCACAAAAAATGAATGAATGAATGAATGAATGAATGAGTGAATGAATGAATGAATGAATGAATGAATGAACGCACAAACGAATGAATGAATGGCTGGATTAACGAATACATGAATGAAAATTAATTGATACAGAAATACATCACCATGCATAAAGAAATAAATATATACATTTCCCATAAGATACGGACATGTAAGTAATGATTCTGCTGACTGATTGACCGAGTGACCACCTAATAAACAGTCTGACTTATAGACCAACCAACCAGTCAACTAACCAACCAGCCAACCAACCAACCAAACAACCATCCAACCAACCAACCAACTAACCAAACAACCATCCAACCAACCAATCAACCAACCAGTCAACTAACCAACCAGCCAACCAACCAACCAACCAACCATCCAACCTACCAACCAACTAACCAAACAACCATCCAACCAACCAACCAACCAACCAACTAACCAACCAACCAACCAACCAACCAGCCAACCCCAACCAGCCTGTCAATGAAGTAACGATTCAAGCATTTTCTTCTCTTCTTTTATCTGTCCACATGTGCCATCTTATGTGTCGTAGGGAAGATGTCGGTCACCAACAAGCTGGAAGACTTGAACAGGACAAATGCCATGTGACATCAACGCTTTCTTCACATCGTCGATCCACGTCTTCCTTACGTTGTCTGTTGCTTGAAACCCCCATATGGTTTAAACAGAATTTTATTCAAGAAAAGAAGAGTCATAAATACAGCAAAGCATGGGCAGGGCATCAAGCAATGGCTTATGTTAGCCCTCCCCCAAAACAATTAACACACTATTGGCTCAAATACGGGCAACTTGCGAAATTTAAACCAACAAGAAACAAGGAAAAAATGAAGAGAAAAGCTGAAAACACTACGATCATATCCTAAGCACATTAGGTGAAAGAAAACAATAACAACAAAAAAGAACCAAAGCAAACTAAGTGAAAAAACTCAGAAAACCCAACAAAGTAGGCAAAAACACCCACAATTGATATCACATGTTACTACAAACATAAATAATAGATGAAAAGAGTAAGACTTAGTTCCAACATGCTGGAGGAATGGAGACAGATAAGGGTTGCTTACTAGACGCCCATATCTTTCTGTGCCGTATGCTCTTCGACACAGGTGGTTTGATCGTGTGTAGTTTTGTCCTAACGACCAGACCACTTCATTCTGTGCAGACGAATATTATGGCGGACTTGTGTATTTAACACACACCCCCACCGACCCCCTCAAACCGTTTCTCTGATCTCAGTGTTTCTGATCGTATCACGTCAAGTCTTGTTTACAGCTTTTCTCAAACAACGCATCTGATAGGTAGTTATTTTGTCCTCAAGAGTCAGGTCAGGATGAGGGTGACAGTGGAATCGATGAGTTTGGATTTTAATTCAACAGGAATGTTGGGATGTTGTTCAGGGATGGGGCAAAATATTTGAATCCAAAATTCGAACAATCAATTGAGCTAACGTATGAACGTATAATCCTGTTTTTTTTTTTAGTAAACTAACGTTTTGGGGGGGCAAGGTTGGGAGCTGTCATATTGTTTTTGTCTGGGATTCATTCCAGATATCCTTAGTTTGTCTCAATAATTGATTGATACAAGCATAGACACTAGTGCATAGAGCACGTAATGTAGGTAAAAAACCTCAAGACCTCACCAGTGCTGAGGAAGGTTTATGCCCATGCTTATGTCTTATGCTATGATGATTTTGGAATTTTCCGGTTGGCTCAGTAGCTCAGCTGTAAGAGCTCCACGCTCGTAACGCAAGGGTTGCAGGATCAACCCTCGGGTGAGCCACTACTTCGTTAGTTGGCCCATTAGCTGAGCTAGCTGATAGAGCGCCATACTTATTTATTACGCAAAGGCTGCGAGTTAAACCCTGCAGCTGGCTGCGTCTTTTTCTTGGGCTGGTTTGTTCTTTTCATACAATCT
>JAPXFY010002966.1:7500-15000 GCA_030674185.1 Monoplex corrugatus
CTCGTGCAGTTTTGATCTGTCTTCTGTAGTTAAGGTCTCTCTGTCCTGTAGTTAAAGTCTCTGTCTCCTGTAGTTAAGGTCTCTGTCTCCTGTAGTTAAGGTCTGTCTCTCCTGTAGTTAAGGTCTCTGTCTCTTGTAGTTAAGGTCTCTCTCTCCTGTAGTTAAGGTCTCTCTCTCCTGTAGTTAAGGTCTCTCTCTCCTGTAGTTAAGGTCTCTGTCTCCTGTAGTTAAGGTCTGTGTCTCCTGTAGTTAAGGTCTCTCTCTCCTGTAGTTAAGGTCTCTCTCTCCTGTAGTTAAGGTCTCTCTCTCCTGTAGTTAAGGTCTGTGTCTCCTGTAGTTAAGGTCTGTGTCTCCTGTAGTTTAGGTCTCTGTCTCCTGTAGTTAAGGTCTCTGTCTCCTGTAGTTAAGGTCTGTGTCTACTGTAGTTAAGGTCTCTGTCTCCTGTAGTTAAGGTCTGTCTCTCCTGTAGTTAAGGTCTGTGTCTCCTGTAGTTAAGGTCTGTCTCTCCTGTAGTTAAGGTCTGTGTCTCCTGTAGTTAAGGTCTCTGTCTCCTGTAGTTAAGGTCTGTGTCTCCTGTAGTTAAGGTCTCTGTCTCCTGTAGTTAAGGTCTCTGTCTCCTGTAGTTAAGGTCTCTGTCTCCTGTAGTTAAGGTCTCTGTCTCCTGTAGTTAAGGTCTGTGTCTCCTGTAGTTAAGGTCTCTGTCTCCTGTAGTTAAGGTCTCTGTCTCCTGTAGTTAAGGTCTCTGTCTCCTGTAGTTAAGGTCTGTGTCTCCTGTAGTTAAGGTCTGTGTCTCCTGTAGTTAAGGTCTCTGTCTCCTGTAGTTAAGGTCTGTCTCCTGTAGTTAAGGTCTGTGTCTCCTGTAGTTAAGGTCTCTGTCTCCTGTAGTTAAGGTCTCTGTCTCCTGTAGTTAAGGTCTGTGTCTCCTGTAGTTAAGGTCTGTGTCTCCTGTAGTTAAGGTCTGTGTCTCCTGTAGTTAAGGTCTGTCTCCTGTAGTTAAGGTCTCTGTCTCCTGTAGTTAAGGTCTGTCTCCTGTAGTTAAGGTCTGTGTCTCCTGTAGTTAAGGTCTCTGTCTCCTGTAGTTAAAGTCTCTGTCTCCTGTAGTTAAGGTCTGTCTCCTGTAGTTAAGGTCTGTGTCTCCTGTAGTTAAGTCTCTGTCTCCTGTAGTTAAGGTCTCTGTCTCCTGTAGTTAAGGTCTGTGTCTCCTGTAGTTAAGGTCTGTGTCTCCTGTAGTTAAGGTCTGTCTCCTGTAGTTAAGGTCTCTGTCTCCTGTAGTAAGGTCTCTGTCTCTTGTAGTTAAGGTCTGTCTCTTGTAGTTAAGGTCTCTGTCTCTTGTAGTTAAGGTCTGTCTCTTGTAGTTAAGGTCTGTCTCTTGTAGTTAAGGTCTGTGTCTCCTGTAGTTAAGGTCTGTCTCCTGTAGTTAAGGTCTCTGTCTCTTGTAGTTAAGGTCTCTGTCTCTTGTAGTTAAGGTCTGTCTCTTGTAGTTAAGGTCTCTGTCTCCTGTAGTTAAGGTCTCTGTCTCCTGTAGTTAAGGTCTCTGTCTCCTGTAGTTAAGGTCTCTGTCTCCTGTAGTTAAGGTCTGTGTCTCCTGTAGTTAAGGTCTGTGTCTCCTGTAGTTAAGGTCTCTGTCTCCTGTAGTTAAGGTCTCTTCTCTGTAGTTAAGGTCTGTCTCCTGTAGTTAAGGTCTGTCTCCTGTAGGGGTTTTTTTTTCTCCTGTAGTAAGGTCTGTGTCTCCTGTAGTTAAGGTCTTGTCTCTGTAGTTAAGGTCTGTCTCCTGTATTAAGGTCTGTCTCCTGTAGTTAAGGTCTGTGTCCTGTAGTTAAGGTCTCTGTCTCCTGTAGTAAGGTCTCTGTCTCCTGTTTAAGGTCTGGTCTCCTGTAGTTAAGGTCTGTCTCCTGTAGTTAAGTCTGTGTCTCCTGTAGTTAGGTCTGTCTCCTGTAGTTAAGGTCTCTGCTCCTGTAGTTAAGGTCTGTCTCCTTAGTTAAGGTCGTCTCCTGTAGTTAAGTCTGTCTCTGTAGTTAAGTTCTGTCTCCTGTAGTTAAGGTCTGTCTCCTGTAGTTAAGGTCTTGTCCTGTAGTTAAGGTCTCTGTCTCCTGTAGTTAAGTCCTGTCTCTGTAGTTAAGGTCTTGTCCCTGTAGTTAAGTCTTGTCTCCTGTAGTTAAGTCTGTCTCCTGTAGTTAAGGTCTCTGTCTCTGTAGTAAGGTCTCTGTCTCTTGTAGTTAAGGTCTGTCTCTGTAGTTAAGGTCTGTCTCTTGTATTAGTCTGTCTCTGTAGTTAAGGTCTGTCTCTGTAGTTAAGGTCTGTCTCCTGTAGTAAGGTCTGTCTCCTGTAGTTAAGGTCTCGCTCTGTATTAAGGTCTTGTCTCCTGTAGTTAAGGTCTGTCTCTGTAGTTAAGGTCTCTGTCTCTTGTAGTTAAGGTCTGTCTCCTGTAGTTAAGGTCTGTCTCTGTAGTAAGGTCTCTGTCCCTGTAGTTAAGGTCTGTCTCTGTAGTTAATTTTTAAGGTCTTCTCCTGTAGTTAGGTCTGTCTCCTGTAGTTAAGGTCTTCCTGTGTTAAGGTCTGTCTCCTTATTAAGGTCTCTGTCTCCTTAGTTAAGGTCTTTTTCTTGTAGTTAAGGTCTTGTCTCTGTAGTTAAGTCTGTCTCCTGTAGTTAAGGTCTGTGTCTCCTGTATTAAGGCCTGTCTCCTGTATTAAGGTCTCTGTCTCCTGTAGTTAAGGTCTCTGTCTCCTGTAGTTAGTCTCTTCTCCTGATTAAGGTCTCTGTCTCCTGTAGTTAAGTCTGTCTCCTGTAAAGTGTCTCCTGTAGTTAAGGTCTTGTCTCCTGTAGTTAAGGTCTGTCTCCTGTAGTTAAGGTCTCGTCTCCTGTAGTTAAGGTCTGTCCTGTAGTTAGGTCTTGTCTCCTGTAGTTAAGGTCTCTGTCTCTGTAGTAAGGTCTGTCTCCTGTAGTTAAGGTCTGTGTCTCTGTAGTTAAGTCTGTCTCCTGTAGTTAAGGTCTGTTCCTGTAGTTAAGGTCTGTCTCTGTAGTTAAGGTCTCTGTCTCTGTAGTTAAGGTCTGCTCCTGTATTAAGGTCTGTGTCTCTGTAGTTAAGGTCTGTCTCCTGTAGTAAGTCTTGTCTCTGTAGTTAAGGTCTGTCCTGTAGTTAAGGTCTTGTCTCCTGTAGTTAAGGTCTCTGTCTCTGTAGTTAAGGTCTCTGTTCCTGTAGTTAGTCTTGTCTCCTGTAGTTAAGGTCTGTTCTCCTGTATTTAAGGTCTTCTCCTGTAGTTAAGGTCTCTGTCTCTGTAGTAAGTCTCTGTCTCTTGTAGTTAAGGTCTGTCTCTTGTAGTTAAGGTCTCTGTCTCCTGTAGTTAAGGTCTCTGCCTCCTGTAGTTAAGGTCTCTGTCTCCTGTAGTTAAGGTCTCTGTCTCTTGTAGTTAAGGTCTCTGTCTCTTGTAGTTAAGGTCTGTCTCCTGTAGTTAAGGTCTGTGTCTCCTGTAGTTAAGGTCTCTGTCCTGTAGTTAAGGTCTCTGTCTCCTGTAGTTAAGGTCTCTGTCTCCTGTAGTTAAGGTCTCTGTCCTGTAGTTAAGGTCTCTGTCTCCTGTAGTTAAGGTCTGTCTCCTGTAGTTAAGGTCTGTCTCCTGTAGTTAAGGTCTCTGTCTCCTGTAGTTAAGGTCTCTGTCTCCTGTAGTTAAGGTCTGTCTCCTGTAGTTAAGGTCTCTGTCTCCTGTAGTTAAGGTCTGTGTCTCCTGTAGTTAAGGTCTCTGTCTCCTGTAGTTAAGGTCTCTGTCTCCTGTAGTTAAGGTCTCTGCCTCCTGTAGTTAAGGTCTCTGTCTCCTGTAGTTAAGGTCTCTGTCTCCTGTAGTTAAGGTCTCTGTCTCTTGTAGTTAAGGTCTGTCTCCTGTAGTTAAGGTCTCTCTTTTTCCTGTAGTTAAGGTCTCTGTCTCCTGTAGTTAAGGTCTCTGTCTCCTGTAGTTAAGGTCTGTCTCCTATAGTTAAGGTCTGTCTCCTGTAGTTACGGTCTGTCTCCTATAGTTAAGGTCTGTGTCTCCTGTAGTTAAGGTCTGTCTCCTGTAGTTAAGGTCTGTCTCCTATAGTTAAGGTCTGTGTCTCCTGTAGTTAAGGTCTGTCTCCTATAATTAAAGTCTGTGTCTCCTGTAGTTAAGGTCTCTGTCTCCTGTAGTTAAGGTCTCTGTCTCCTGTAGTTAAGGTCTGTGTCTCCTGTAGTTAAGGTCTCTGTCTCCTGTAGTTAAGGTTTCTGTCTCCTGTAGTTAAGGTCTCTGTCTCCTGTAGTTAAAGTCTCTCTCTCCTGTAGTTAAGGTCTCTCTCTCCTGTAGTTAAGGTCTCTCTCTCCTGTAGTTAAGGTCTCTCTCTCCTGTAGTTAAGGTTTCTGTCTCCTGTAGTTAAGGTCTGTGTGTCCTGTAGTTAAGGTCTCTGTCTCCTGTAGTTAAAGTCTCTCTCTCCTGTAGTTAAGGTCTGTGTGTCCTGTAGTTAAGGTTTCTGTCTCCTGTAGTTAAGGTCTGTGTGTCCTGTAGTTAAGGTTTCTCTCTCCTGTAGTTAAGGTCTGTGTGTCCTGTAGTTAAGGTTTCTGTCTCCTGTAGTTAAAGTCTCTCTCTCCTGTAGTTAAGGTCTCTCTCTCCTGTAGTTAAGGTCTCTGTCTCCTGTAGTTAAGGTCTCTCTCTCCTGTAGTTAAGGTTTCTCTCTCCTGTAGTTAAGGTCTGTGTCTCCTGTAGTTAAGGTCTCTGTCTCCTGTAGTTAAGGTCTGTGTCTCCTGTAGTTAAGTTCTGTGTCTCCTGTAGTTAAGGTCTCTCTCTCCTGTAGTTAAGGTCTGTGTCTCCTGTAGTTAAGGTCTGTGTCTCCTGTAGTTAAGGTCTCTCTCTCCTGTAGTTAAGGTCTCTGTCTCCTGTAGTTAAGGTCTGTGTCTCCTGTAGTTAAGGTCTCTCTCTCCTGTAGTTAAGGTCTCTCTCTCCTGTAGTTAAGGTCTCTCTCTCCTGTAGTTAAGGTTTCTGTCTCCTGTAGTTAAGGTTTCTGTCTCCTGTAGTTAAGGTCTCTGTCTCCTGTAGTTAAGGTCTGTGTCTCCTGTAGTTAAGGTTTCTGTCTCCTGTAGTTAAGGTCTCTCTCTCCTGTAGTTAAGGTCTCTCTCTCCTGTAGTTAAGGTCTCTGTCTCCTGTAGTTAAGGTCTCTTTCCTGCTGTATTCTGTGCAGTTCAGGCCTATATCGTGCATTTAGGGCACTCTACGTCACGAGAGACCTAAACTGCACAATTGACTATAGCTTTGTCAGAAAATGGAGACTTTCAAAATGTGTTTTGACCGTTTGTTTTAAAAGCACGCTGCTCGTTGAAGTAGAACATTGTGGAAATGTGTAGGTGTCATAGTTTTAATTGATCCCCATGATGAATTGACCCATCATCCTCTCTTGCCTGAAATAGGTTTTATGTTAACTGTCCCGTTTGTTAGTTAAGTGTCTCCCATACCCCTTTCCTACTCACGTTTGATACCACATGGGCGTGTAATAACATTGCACAATGTTATGACGCTGAAAGGTGAGGTGTTGTTAGGTGAATGAAATAGTCTGCGCCGTCTCTCTCTATGTCTCTGACTGTCTCTGTCCGTCCGTCTGTCTCTGTCATTGTCTCTGTCTGTCTGTCTCTCTGTCTGTTTCGTGTATGTGTGTGTGTGTGTGTGGGGGGGGGGGGGGTTACAGTCAACACACAATAAGCAAACACAGAGACCATCTGCACTACTACTTGTAAGCAAAAGCACCATCAATCAATCATCAGTCAATGAATGAATGAATGAATCACTCACTCACTCACTCACTCACTCACTCACTCACTCACTCATTCACTCACTCACTCATTCATTCACTCACTCACTTACTCACTGATCACTCATTCACTCACTCACTCACTCACTCACTCAATCAATCAATCAATCAATCAATCAATCAATCCACATAAAAAAATTGTTATAAGCGTTTATAATAGAACTTGAATTTGATCTAGAAACAGACGTTAGACTGAATCTGAGTGTAGAATCTTACTGTAGTGTAGAATCAAATTCAAACAATTCAGAGTGAAGTTGAAAGTTGACACGTTGAGACAGCATGGGCTGAATTCACCATGCAGTCAATGATGATTTGAGTGGACAATGAACACAAAATTCTCAGACAGTTTTTAACAACATACTCGCCAACTCTTTGGTCGATCAGTGTGGTGGGTTCAGCTTGAGAACTTTGTTCCTGAGAGCTGCAGTAGACTTATTGTTTTGGACATATTAATTAAGCAGAGTGCACAATTATACTTTACAAAAATCCTGAAAAACTTCGGATGGGTTTCACACCACCATTCCGTATAAAAACACCGCCAGCATCAAAATGATTCATTATTTGTGTTTTTTTCCCCAACAGCGAAATTATCTTGTTTTCCGTTGCATTGCATTGCATTGTATTGTATTGTATTTATTGTATTGTATTGTATTGCATTGCATTGCACAGCAACGTATTGTATTGTATAGTAATACATTGTATTGTCATATTGTGTTGCACTGTATTGTATTGCGTTATATTATTTTGTATTGCCTATAACCAGAAGTATCTGCTGCGTAGAATTCTTCAAGCAATCTTCTTAGGAACACAAGGACCGAACGAGGCCATCGCTACTCCAGCCACCTGATCCACTATACTTAGAAAGCATCGGTCGTACAATAAATGACTGAACAAGTAAATAAATAAATAAATAAATAAATAAAAGAAATAATAAATAAATAAACAAGTAAATAAATAAATGAAAATGAATAAATAAATAAATGAATAAATAAATAAATGAATAAACAAACACAATGAAGGATGGTCCACTAAAATCTTATATCTATCTATCTGTCTGTCTATTTGTCTGTCTGTCTATCTATCTATCTATCTATCTATCTATATGTCCATCTATCTATCTATCTATCTATCTATCTTTATCTGTCTGTCTGTCTAGTTATCTGTCTGTCTGTCCATCCATCTATCTGTCTATCTATCTATCTATCTATCTAATCTATCTATCTATCTATCTGTCTATCAATCTATCTGTCTATCTATCTATCTAGCCAGCTGGCTAGCTAGCTCGCTGTCTGTCTGTCTACCTGCTGTCTGTCTGTGTCTGTCTGTCTGTCTATCTATCCGTCTGTCTGTGTCTGTCTGTCTAATGTAATCTACACTAATCAAATCTAATCTAATCCAATCCATATGTCTCTATCTGTGTCTGTTTAATCTAATCTAATCTAATCTAATCTATCTGTCTGTCCGTCTGTCTATCTATCTATGTATCTATCTGTCCGTTTGTCTGTCTATCTCAATCTATCTGTGTATGTATCCGTCTGTCTGTCTCTAAAGTACGTGTGTGTTCTTTATTTCTTTTCTTTTGTATTCAGTTCTTCAACCTAAATAGATATATAAATTCATCGGTAAACACTAGCGAGCAGACATGATGAGCGTACCCATTAATCTTTCATCAGCTGTGGCAAATGTTTATTTCATGATGCT
>JAPXFY010002966.1:20000-23958 GCA_030674185.1 Monoplex corrugatus
GTCATAAATAATGATGATGAAAAAAACAACAAAGATGCTATCAGTTGTCATAATTCAAATCAACTCAAAAAAGAAGCTATCAATGGTCATGGCAATGAAAATATACAGACGAAAATGGTGCAAGTGAACCAACAACAAAAAAATACTTTCGCACGAAGAAGCCAGAGCAGTTAAAGTTAGATCAAGCTCCAAGGGAACTGAAGAAGAAGGAAAAAAAAAATAAAAAAAATAAAAAAAAGAGAGAGAGAGAGAGAGAGAGAGAGAGAGAGAGAGAGAGAGAGAGAGAGAGAGAGAGAGAGCTCAGAACTCAGAATTTTTTAAATGTACATTGGCCTTCGCCCACAATACAATAGTCAATGGGGTGGGGAGGGAGATAGGGCTTTTGTGATGTACACAAATGTTGCGATGCAGACATGTATAATTACATCGTCGAAAATTATCACTTCCAGTGCTTTCTTCAGTTGATACTTCGTCGGTGTAACAGTCAACGGATCCTTGTGCTGCTGACCCGATCTAACATTTAATGAAGGAACATACTAATCAATACTTGATTATCATCAAGCTTCATCAGTGCATTAAGGCATCAAACAAGTCGTAAAAAATATTTATATACATATACATACATCGTTCCATTTCTCCATCTGCTGGTCAAGCATTTAGTCTCTTTGTATAGCCAATAGCCAGTCAATTAACAGAATCATCAATCGATCAACAAATGATCAGTTAATCAAGCGAAATAAACTTCATTTTATCCATCGATTCAAACAAATACTTAGTACATTCAGTGTACCGTGACAACGGTCAATCAATCAATCAATCATCTACCATTCAGTCATTCCATTAGCCATACAAACCAGAGAGAGAGAGAGAGAGAGAGAGAGAAAGAGAGAGAGAGAGAGAGAGAGAGAGAGAGAGAGAGAGAGAGAGAGAGAGAGAGAGAGAGAGAGAGAGAAACGAACTTAGAGAAGTCGAAGGGTGAAGGGCACAACAAATAATATCCACGAATACAAAAAGAAAATACAACAATTATTACTAGTGGAAATAATGTTTCAAAAGACTTAGTTCAGTATTATTCAAGACTATACAATCAGAGAACAGAATGTGAAAATTTCAAAAGTATGACAAATTTTGTTGCAGAAGTAAACGTTCCGAAACTAGACGAAAAGAAAGCAAGACTGTGTGAATGATTAATTGCAGTAAAGCAGTGAAAAATGGATCTTCGTTGGGAGGTGATAGTCTATCAGCTGAATTTATGAATTTTTTTCTGGATCAAAATTGACAAGAGTACAACTTTATCTTTTGACCAATCCTTTAAAAACGGAGAAATATACACACAGAGACAAGGAATAGTGTCGTTGTTACACAAAGGCGAGAACTAGAATGAGAAAAATTTAGGTACCTGGAGACTGATCACGCCAACAAATGTGGACTGTAGACTTTTGGTCCAGCATTACCGTTTAGAATGGGTAAGAAGTAGGAAAGCTGATCAACCATGACCAAGCTGGTTATCTCAACAGTAGATTCATATCTATAGTTATATGAACTATAGAAGATGTCACTGAATATTTAAACAGCACTCATCATCATCATCATATGCCCTGCCGCATGGCGTTGGCGATCATGGCCCTCCACACGAATCTATCCCCTGTCGCTGCAAGTACATCTCCCACCCTGCAAATTCGTCCAATATTTTTCCCTGAGTCTACCTGGTGTTCTCTTTACCCCCAGCTTTCCTGTTGTGATCAGGTGTTCTAATTCCACTTTCCTCATAAAATGTCATATAAATGTTTTTTGTCTTTTCCTAGTCTTCTTTATTAATGATCGTCTCGTGTCTGCCTCCTTCAAGACAACCATAGAGACAGAGCGATCTCAGCATTCTAGGCAAAACAATTGTAATAAATAGCATTTTTCCTAAGTCAATTCACATTTGTAATGCAATCAGTACGGTTACATGAACAAATTCTCTATCAACAAAACACATTGCGAATTCATATGGCAGAGAAATCACTCGAATAGAAAATCATTTTGACAAAAAATATAGAGAAAAGTTATAGAGAACGATTTCGAAAAAGTTAGGCTAAAAATGAATAACGTAAGTGAATCTAAAGAAAGCTGTTATTTACGATGGGTGGGCAAAGTATATAAATCGTACAGTGAAAGTTGGAGTTGTTTTGCAAGGTATCATTTCGAGATGATCATATGACGGGCTCAGTGTTTTCGACACAAACTGTCATCCAGACAATCTAAAGATAAATTATACCATATAAAATGATTTTGGCGAAACCGTACGGTTTACACACTTAAAAAAAAAAAAAACACTTGACAAATTAAAATGAAATAGAAATGGACACATTTCAAATCAGTTATTGCACAATAACTGTTTACATCAGTACAAAAAGAAGATACTAGATTTTCCACATTGATACGAAAAATGTTGAAAGACATAATTCATGATAATGAGTATAGAATACTAACATTGCTAAAGGCGAAGAATAAAATACATTTCAGTCACCCAGCTGTTCTCATCGAATATAATAGTTTGATAAATGCAGTACCAAGTACGCGGAAAACATTGATAACAAATCCGGAAAGCCAAGTTAACGCAAAATACTGAAAGACCATGCGAAGCGAGTACTTTCTGTACAAAGCCAACAACAATATTAAAAATGCTAAAAAGCAAATTACCAAACAAGGTGTGTGGTTAAGAACATAAGATGTATTTCTTGATAACAAAACATGGACCATGCCGAGCACCAGCTATAAAAGAAGTCAGATTAAGGGAATGACAGAGGAAAAGTTACACAAAACAGATCATACGAATATCTTGTTACATAAATGGAATGAAAGAGACTGTAATAAAATAAACAGTATGTTCAGGTGAAATAGATTACCCTGAGCACTTCTTTTAAACACGCCCTCTTGTTCAACGTTTTTTTTTTGGAAAAGCGGGAAAAACGTGATTGGAAAACTCGTAAAATTATCTTTATAGGGCGTATTGTTTGGCATTCAACAGGAACTGAATAGTGATATGTAGTGATCAGTCAATAAGATAATGTCATGTGGTAAAATGTGTATCAGTATTTCCAGAAAGACATACAATCTCTTCAAACATTAGTAAGATCAAAACAACAAAAGTAGCATTAGGCAGATGGAGGGACAGGTGGAGAGGGAAGAAGCAGTGAGAAAAAAGATTGGAAAGAGAGCTGGAAAAGGGAACGGGGGGGGGGGGGGGGGGGATAATTCAGTCTTCTGTCTAACAGTTAAATGCACAAAGCAAATGTTTATATGTCTGTGTTGCCACATAACACACACATAACGCTTACACATACATACGATAGCTCAGTTGAAGACTCAGTTATTGTGACATCATCATCACCATCAGGTGCCCTGCCGCATGGCGTTAGCGACCATGGACTTCCAACCATCTCTATCTCTCGTTGCCCCCAGCATCTCCCCCA
Organism: Monoplex corrugatus; assembly: GCA_030674185.1. Taxonomy (NCBI): domain Eukaryota; kingdom Metazoa; phylum Mollusca; class Gastropoda; order Littorinimorpha; family Ranellidae; genus Monoplex; species Monoplex corrugatus. Next base: position 23,459 of record JAPXFY010002966.1, read on the forward strand.
CCGTCTTCATCCCCAGTCACTCTGCAAGTCCGTCCAGCATTTTCTCCCTGGGTCTACCTGGTGCTCTCTTTCCCTCCAGCGTTAACTTGGCTTTCCGGATTTGTTATTTGTGACATATTGTACAATATCAATAAACAATCTGTCCACTGATGGAAAGCAAGCAGACAATTTAAGAAAAAAAAGTAGCTGATGTATGTTACAACACTTCATGTCATAAAAGAGAAAGGGGATGACAAAAAAAAAAGAAAGGATCAGTGAAGGACACGTGTAGCGTGTAGCACCTAAGGCGGGGGGGGGGGGGGGGGGGGGGGGGGAGAAGAAAAAGAAGAAAGAGAAAAGGATGTTCCGTGTACCCGCACGTAACGAAAGGTCCATAAAAAATAGTCCAGAAGCTAACTACAGTGTTAGCCAATCAACACTGGGCCTTGGATAAATAGCAGAATACAAACACACATGTCATCACATCTTCGGATTTCAGACAAGTAAATGGAGTATTAAAA
>JAPXFY010002967.1:15000-23956 GCA_030674185.1 Monoplex corrugatus
AGGCAAGCAGGCACACAGATGAGCAGAGATAGAGAGAATTGTGTGAGACAGAGAAAGAAAGACAAAGAGCGAGAGAGACAGAGAGAGAGAGAGAAAGAGAGACAAACAGACAGACAGACAGAGACAGAGACAGAGAGAGAAAGAGAGACAAACAGACAGACAGACAGAGACAGAGAGAAGCGTGAGGCAGAAAGGTTGGCAGAGAAAGAGAGTTTAGAACTTGTACACTGAGAATGAATTAAGTGAGTGAGAGCGATAGGGCTAAGTATACCTTTAACATTGTGTATATAAGGTGAATACTCATTGTGTATATAATGTGAATACTCATTGTGTATATAATGTGAATACTCATTGTGTATATAATGTGAATACTCATTGTGTATATAGTGTGAATACTCATTGAGTATATAATGTGAATACTCATTGTGTATATAGTGTGAATACTCATTGTGTATATAATGTGAATACTCATTGTGTATATAATGTGAATACTCATTGTGTATATAGTGTGAATACTCATTGTGTATATAGTGTGAATACTCATTGTGTATATAATGTGAATACTCATTGTGTATATAATGTGAATACTCATTGTGTATATAATGTGAATACTCATTGTGTACATAATGTGAATACTCATTGTGCATATAATGTGAATACTCATTGTGCATATAATGTGAATACTCATTGTGTATATAATGTGAATACTCATTGTGTATATAATGTGAATATTCATTCTGTATATAATGTGAATACTCATTGTGTATATAATGTGAATACTCATTGTGTATATAGTGTGAATACTCATTGTGTACATAATGTGAATACTCATTGTGTATATAATGTGAATACTCATTGTGTACATAATGTGAATACTCATTGTGTATATAATGTGAACACTCATTGTGTATATAATGTGAATACTCATTGTGTATATAATGTGAATACTCATTGTGTATATAGTGTGAATACTCATTGTGCATATAATGTGAATACTCATTGTGCATATAATGTGAATACTCATTGTGTGCATAGTGTGAATACTCATTGTGTACATAGTGTGAATTCTCATTGTGTACATAATGTGAATACTCATTGTGTACATAATGTGAATACTCATTGTGTATATAGTGTGAATACTCATTGTGTATATAGTGTGAATACTCATTGTGTACATAATGTGAATACTCTTTGTGTATATAGTGTGAATACTCATTGTGTATAAGTGTGAATACTCATTGTGTACATAATGGGAATACTCTTTGTGTACATAATGTGAATACTCTTTGTGTACATAATGTGAATACTCTTTGTGTATATAGTGTGAATACTCATTGTGTATACAGTGTGAATACTCATTGTGTATATAATGTGAATACTCATTGTGTATATAGTGTGAATACTCATTGTGTATATAATGTGAATACTCATTGTGTATATAGTGTGAATACTCATTGTGTATATAATGTGAATACTCATTGTGTATATAGTGTGAATACTCATTGTGTATATAATGTGAATACTCAAATGAGAACTGTGTTCTGAGATACAAGCTTTTTGTTTAATTTTCTCCTGTTGGGTCGCTAAACAGACAGTGACAGGAACCAGGAAAAAAAACTCGAAAAAAAAAAAATCAGAACGTGTATTTAATACAACAAGACAAGACAGGCGCAAATTTTCAGTCAACTGGCCTATGTCACGCGTAAGATCACGAACAAACACATACCAGATACAAAAATCAGAAAAAAAATTTATCCTTTTCTCACACTGGACGGAGCAGCAGGGAAGTTTCAGTCTTTTTCTCCTAATTTTTGTATCAGGTGTTTGTTCGTTTGTGATCTTACGCTTGACAAAGGCCAATTGGCCGAAAATTTGCGCCTGTCTTGTCTTGTTGTATTAAGTATGCGTTCTTATTCTTTTTTCGTGATTTTTTTTCTGGTTCCTGTTTGCTTGAACGCGGGCAGTCACACTTGTTCTGGAGACAGTGACAGATTTTTGCCTAAAAGCGGAGGGAATGGGTGGAGGTGGGGATACAGTGAGGCAGGGGCTAGGGGTCGGAAAGAATTGGGTTCGAGGCTAGGAGTATAGAAAAGGATAATATTTAGAGAGAGAGCCGTTGAGAGAAAGAAATGGATTGAGACGGATGGAGACAGAGTGAAACTGACATTGACTTTGTAAAGAAGGGGTCAGAGGAGAAAGAGAGACAGACAGACAGACAGACAGACAGACCAGACAGAGACAGAGAGAGAGGTTGAGAGAGACAGAAAGAGATACTGAGAGACAGACAGAGACAGAGAGAGAGGTTGAGAGAGACAGAAAGAGATACTGAGAGACAGACAGTCAGAGACAGAGGGAGAGGTTGAGAGAGACAGAGGGAGAGTTTGAGAGAGACAGAAAGAGATACTGAGAGACAGACAGACAGAGACACAGAGAGAGGTTGAGAGAGACAGAAAGAGATACTGAGAGACAGACAGACAGAGACAGAGAGAGAGGTTGAGAGAGACAGAAAGAGATACTGAGAAACAGAGACAGAGAGAGAGGTTGAGAGAGACAGAAAGAGATACTGAGAGACAGACAGACAGAGACAGAGAGAGAGGTTGAGAGAGACAGAAAGAGGTACTGAGAGACAGACAGACAGAGAGAGAGGTTGAGAGGGACAGAAAGAGATACTGAGAGACAGACAGACAGAGAGAGAGGTTGAGAGGGACAGAAAGAGGTACTGAGAGACAGACAGACAGAGAGAGAGGTTGAGAGAGACAGAAAGAGATACTGAGAGACAGAAGACAGAGACAGAGAGAGAGGTTGAGAGAGACAGAAAGAGATACTGAGAGACAGACAGACAGAGACAGAGAGAGAGGTTGAGAGAGACAGAAAGAGATACTGAGAGACAGACAGACAGAGACAGAGAGAGAGGTTGAGAGAGACAGAAAGAGGTACTGAGAGACAGACAGACAGACAGAGAGGTTGAGAGGGACAGAAAGAGGTACTGAGAGACAGACAGACAGAGACAGAGGGAGAGGTTGAGAGAGACAGAAAGAGATACTGAGAGACAGACAGACAGAGACAGAGAGAGAGGTTGAGAGAGACAGAAAGAGATACTGAGAGACAGACAGAGACACAGAGAGAGGTTGAGAGAGACAGAAAGAGATATTGAGAGACAGACAGACAGAGACAGAGAGAGAGGTTGAGAGAGACAGAAAGAGATATTGAGAGACAGACAGACAGAGACAGAGAGAGAGGTTGAGAGAGACATAAAGAGATACTGAGAGACAGACAGACAGAGACACAGAGAGAGGTTGAGAGAGACATAAAGAGATACTGAGAGACAGACAGAGAGAGAGGTTGAGAGAGACAGAAAGAGATACTGAGAGACAGACAGACAGAGACAGAGACAGAGGTTGAGAGGGACAGAAAGAGATATTGAGAGACAGACAGACAGAGACAGAGAGAGAGGTTGAGAGAGACAGAAAGAGATACTGAGAGACAGACGGACAGAGACACAGAGAAAGGTTGAGAGAGACAGAAAGAGATACTGAGAGAACGACAGACAGAGACAGAGGGAGAGGTTGAGAGAGACAGAAAGAGATATTGAGAGACAGACGGAGAGAGAGAGAGAGACTGAAAGAAAGAAAAAGAAAGAAAGAATGAAAGAAAGAAAGAGAAATTGAGACCGAAAGAAGAAAATTCAGAGAGACAATAACGATTACAATGATGCTTTGTGTAATCCTACGTGAACTTTTATTAACCGGAATCCAGAGAGAGAGAGAGAGAGACGCACACAAAGACAGAGAGAGAGAGGGAACGAGAGAGAGAGAGAGAGGCAGACAGACACACAGACAGACAGACTCAAAGAAAGAGGGAGAGATTTCGAGGAAAAAAAAAGAGCGAGAGAAAGAGAGAGAGAAAGAAATTCACAGAGAGACAATAACAATGCCAATGGTGTTTTATTTTCCAAAGGTAAGATTCATTAACCGGAATGCAGACAAAGAGAGAGGGAGAGACAAAGATAGACTGACAGACAGACAGAGATAGACAGAGATGTGTATATATAGAGAGAGAGACAGAGAGGGGGAGAGAGAGACAGACAGACAGAGATAGAGATGTATATATAAAGAGAGAGAGGGGGAGAGAGAGACAGACAGAGACAGACAGAGACAGAGAGAGATGTATATATAAAGAGAGAGAGGGGGGAGAGAGACAGAGACAGACAAACGGCGATAGAGAGAGATGTATATACAAAGAGAGAGAGAGGGGAGAGAGAGACAAAGACAGACAGAGATAGAGAGAGATGTATATATAAAGAGAGAGAGGGGGAGAGAGACAGAGACAGACAGACAGAGATAGAGAGAGATGTGTATATAAAGAGAGAGATGGAGAGAGAGACAGAGACAGACAGACAGAGATAGAGAGATGATGTATATAAAGAGAGAGAGGGGGGAAGAGAGAGACAGAGACAGACAGACAGAGATAGAAATAGATGTGTATACAAAGAGAGAGATGGAGACAGAGACAGAGACAGACAGACAGAGATAGAGAGAGATGTATATATAAAGAGAGAGAGGGAGAGACAGAGACAGACAGAGATAGAGAGAGATGAATATATAAAGAGAGAGAGGGGGGAGAGAGAGACAGAGACAGACAGAGATAGAGACAGATGTATATATAAAGAGAGAGAGAGTGAGAAAGGGAGAGACAGACAGAGACAGACAGAGACAGAGAGATGTATATATAAAGAGAGAGAGGGGGGAAAGAGAGAGACAGACACAGACAGACAGAGATAGAAAGAGATGTATATATAAAGAGAGAGAGAGGGAGAGAGATAGACAGAGACAGACAGACAGAGATAGAAAGAGATGTATATATAAAGAGAGAGAGGGGGAGAGACAGACAGACAGAGATAGAGAGAGATGTGTATATAAAGAGAAAGATGGAGAGAGAGACAGACAGAGACAGACAGAGATAGAGAGAGATGTGTATATAAAGAGAGAGATGGAGAGAGAGACAGACAGAGATAGAGAGAGATGTATATATAAAGAGAGAGAGGGGGGAAGAGAGAGACAGAGACAGACAGACAGAGACAGACAGAGATGTATATATAAAGAGAGAGAGGGGGAGAGACAGAGACAGACAGACAGAGATAGAAAGAGATGTATATATAAAGAGAGAGAGAGGGAGAGACAGAGACAGACAGACAGAGATAGAAAGAGATGTATATATAAAGAGAGAGAGGGGAGAGAGACAGAGCAGAGATAGAGAGAGATGTGTAATAAAGAGAGAGGAGAAGAGACAGAAAGAAGAGAGAGAGAGATGTGTAATAAGAGAGAGAGGGGAGAGAGACAGAACAGACAGACAGAGATAGAGAAGATGTGTATAAAAGAGAGAGAGGTGGAGAGAGAGACAGAGACAGACAGACAGAGATAGAGAGTAGATGTATATAAAAAGAGAGAGGAGACAGAGACAGAGACAGACAGACAGAGATAGAGAGAGATGAATATATATAAAGAGAGAGGGAGAGACAGAGACAGACAGAGATAGAGAAGATGAATATATAAAGAGAGAGAGGGGGGAGACAGAGACAAGACAGACAGAGATAGAGAAGATGTATATATAAAGAGAGAGAGGGGGGAGACAGACAGAGACAGACAGACAGAGATAGAGAGAGATGTATATAAAAAGAGAGAGAGGGGGAAGAGAGAGACAGACAGAGACAGACAGGGGACAGAGAGATGTATATAAAAAGAGAGAGAGGGGGAGACAGACAGAGACAGACAGACAGAGATAGAGAGATGTATATAAAAAGAGAGAGAGGGGGAGACAGACAGAGACAGACAGACAGAGACAGAGAGATGTATATAAAAAGGAGAGAGGGGGAGACAGACAGAGACAGACAGACAGAGACAGAGAGATGTATATATAAAGAGAGAGAGGGGGGAGACAGACAGAACAGACAGACAGAGACAGAGAGATGTATATATAAAGAGAGAGAGGGGGAGACAGACAGACACAGACAGACAGAGATAGAGAGAGATGTATATATAAAGAGAGAGAGTGAGAAAGGAGAGAGACAGACAAGACAGACAGAGACAGAGAGATGTATATATAAAGAGAGAGAGAGGGGGAAGAGAGAGACAGACACAGACAGACAGAGATAGAAAGAGATGTATATATAAAGAGAGAGAGGGGAGAGATAGACAGAGACAGACAGACAGAGATAGAAAGAGATGTATATATAAAGAGAGAGAGGGGGAGAGACAGAGACAGACAGACAGAGAGAATAGAGAGAGGTGTATATATAAACGAGAGAGAGGGGGAAGAGAAGAAGACAGACGACAGAGATAGAAGAGAGACAAGAGAGAAGAGAGCAGAGACAGAGATAGAAATTATATAAAAGAGAGAGAGGGGGGAGAGAGAGAGACAGAGACAGACAGACAGAGATAGAAGAGATGTACATATAAAGAGAGGAGAGGGAGAAGAGACAGAGACAGACAGAGATACAGAGATGAAAAGAGAGTGGTGATGAAGAACAGAGAAGAAGAGTAGAGAGGGATGGACTAAAGAGAGAGAAGGGAGACAGAGACAGACAGACAGAGATGAGAGAGATGTATATATAAACGAGAGAGGGGGGGAAGAGAGCAGAGACAGACAGAGACAGAGACATTAAGAGAGAGAGGAGACATGAAAAGAAACAGAGATGAGAGAGGTAAAGGGGAGGGGAGAGAGAGACAGAGACAGACAGAGATAGCAAGAGATGTACATATAAAGAGAGAGAGAGAGGGAGACAGAGACAGACAGACAGAGATAGAGAGAGATGTATATATAAAGAGAGAGGGGGGGAGAGAGAGACAGAGACAGAGACAGAAGATAGCAAGAGATGTACATATAAAGAGAGAGAGAGGGAGACAGAGACAGACAGACAGAGATAGAGAGAGATGTATATATAAAGAGAGAGAGGGGGGGAGAGAGACAGAGATAGAAAGAGGTGTATATATAAAGAGAGAGAGAGTGAGGGAGAGACAGAGACAGACAGACAGAGATAGAGAGAGATGTATATATAAAGATACAGAGGGGGGGAGAGAGAGACAGACAGACAGAGATAGAGAGAGATGTATATATAAAGAGAGAGAGGGGGAGAGAGAGACAGAGACAGACAGAGATAGAGAGAGATGTATATATAAAGAGAGAGGGAGAGAGAGACAGAGACAGACAGACAGAGATAGAGAGAGATGTATATACATATATAGAGAGAGAGACAGAGACAGAGAGAGAAAAACTGAAACTGAAAATGGTTTATTGCCATTGACGTTTTTGTCCTTGTGGCAAGGAGCATAAAACAAAGTCATTAAATTTTTACGGCAACGGTTTGGCAAAATAAAGATTTATAAATATAGTCATGGCTGACATTACATCCATTGGAATTTTTTTCCTAATGATAAAGAAAAAATTGAAGGAAAAAAGTTGAACAAAAAAGTTGAACAAAAAGTTGAAGAAACGGTTGACCACCCGACGTAATTAGTCATATAAGTAAGAGGAAGACCCAAATCTGGCAAATAAACATAAGAACAGTATAAAGTGATATCTTCACTAGAGATAAACTTACATAAATTTAAAAAGTTGAACAAAAAGTTGAAGAAACAGTTGACCACCCGACATAATTAGTCATTTTTAGAGAGAGAGAGAGATTGAATAAAATGAAACTATTTTCCAAAAGGCCATCTTACACATTTTATGACCATTGTTTTTGAGAAATTATAATAGGCACAATCTTATTATAATTTACACATATCACGCCTAAACGAATATTATCCATCACGGAATTTCACTTACTTTTTGTTAGGCCTGATCGGTTCAGCGAACCCTCGTCAGACGCCTATATGGCTGAAACAAGAAAACTCTCAGCATCTTACACATCTGTCCTTGCTAATAATCTACTTATACTAATTCAAGACAGACTCAGCAAAAGAGATAGACAGAGAGGGGGAGAGAGACAGACAGACAGACAGAGAGAGACAGAGACAGAGAGAGATTGAATAAAATGAACGTTTATTTTTCAACAGTCCACTTTACACATCTATCCTTCCCAGTAATCCACTTTTACTAATTCAAGACAGACTCACCAAAAGAGATGGACAGAGAGGGAGAGAAAGAGCGGAAGGGGGAGGGGGTGTAAAGGCACAAAGAGGGAAAGAGAGACGGAAGAAAAGAAAGTTTTAAAATAATGAGAAACTACTACGAATAAAAAAAAAAGTAATTTTTTTACCAAAAACTTTCTTACATTTAGTCAAGCTGAAAACCCATCATCTTTTTTCCCCGAGGGAAAAAAATCAGCAAAAATAAAAACGAGAGAGGCGAAGGTAAGTGGGAGAAGAGAGGGAGAGGGGAAAAGAGAGGGAGAGAGGGGGAGAGAGACAGACAGACAGACAGACACTCTGACAGAGACGGAGGAGACAGAGATGGGGAGAAAGATTTCATTTTATAAAGAATTTCCTTCACTTTGAAACTGGCCTGTTGGCTGCCCGTATTAATGTTTTTCCATCATTCTGGTGGTGTCAGCTTGGTGTTTCATAGGTCCACTGGCCTGTTGGCTGCCCATCTTAATGTTTCCATCATTCTGGTGGTGTCAGCTTACTGTTTCATAGGTCCACTGGCCTGTTGGCTGCCCATCTTAATGTTTCCATCATTCTGGTGGTGTCAGCTTACTGTTTCATAGGTCCATTGGCCTGTTGGCTGCCCATCTTAATGTTTCCGTCATTCTGGTGGTGTCAGCTTACTGTTTCATAGGTCCACTGGCCTGTTGGCTGCCCATCTTAATGTTTCCATCATTCTGGTGGTGTCTGCTTACTGTTTCATAGGTCCACTGGCCTGTTGGCTGCCCATCTTAATGTTTCCGTCATTCTGGTGGTATCTGCTTACTGTTTCATAGGTCTACTGGCCTGTTGGCTGCCCATCTTAATGTTTC
>JAPXFY010002968.1:22500-23954 GCA_030674185.1 Monoplex corrugatus
GAAGAAGAGAAAGACCCAAAACACAGCCCTCAAAAGAACACTCCAGTCTGAAGGAAGAGCTGTAAACATCAACGACCTGAAAGCAGCTGAACAGACGGCAGCCGACAGAGAAAGATGGAGAGCCCTGGTCCCTGCCCTATGTGCCATGTTTGACACCGGAGGATACGACAAGGCAAGATTATGGGTTTCGAACCTACAACCTTCCAGTCAGTAATCTGTTGCTCTAGTCACTGCACCAAGGCGGCTGACTTTTTTGATCAGCAGCTCTCGTGTGGGTTGTCAGTCATATAGATAATGAGTTTCCTTTGTGTTCTGATGTATCAGGCTCTGGAATGAAAACGAAAAAAAACACACACACAAAAACGGAAAGAAAGATTGTGTGTGTGTGCGCGCGCGCGCGCGCGTGTGTGTGTGTTTGTGTGTGTGTGGTGTGTGTGTGTGTGTGTGTGTGTGTGTGTGTTTGTGTGTGTGTACGTGTGCGAGAGAGAGAGAGAGAGAAGAGAGAGAGAGAGAATTGAGTGATTTGTATGTAAGAAGGAGGAAGAGAGAGAGAGAGAGTGTGTGTGTGTGTGGTGTGTGTGTGTGTGTGTGTGTGGTGTGTGTGTGTGTTTTGTGTGTGTGTGTGAAAGGAAGAAAGAGAGAGTGAGTGAGTGAGTGAGACAGAGTGAGAAAAAGAGGAAGAGGGGGGGGGGGAAGGGTTAGCGGGAAGTACACTATGAAAGACACATTAGATAAGCAGTTATCTTGAGTGTTGTCTGTCATGTAAATAATGAGATCCCTTTGTGCTCTTTTGTATCAGAGTCAGAAATCAGCTTACATGTGCGTGTGGGGTGAAGGTGGTGGTGGTGGTGGTGGTGGTGTGGTGTGTGTGTGTGTGTGAGAGAGAGAGAGAGATAGAATGTGTGTGTGTGTGTGTTTGTGTGTGTGATTGAGTGCATGATTAGTATCTATGTGTTTGAGCGTGTGTGTGTGCGTGTGTGTCTGTGTTCATGTGTGTCTGTTGTGTGTGTGTTTTCTAATTATGTGTGTGCATGTGTTTAATCTCTCTCTCTCTCTCTCTCTCTTTCTTTCTCTGTGTCTGTCTGTCTGTCCGTGTCTGTGTTCTTTCTCTGTGTCTGTCTGTCTGTTTCTCTCTGTCTGTCTGTCTCTCTCTCTCTCTCTCTCCTTCTCCTCTCTCTCTCTCTCTCTCTCTCTCTGTCTCTGTTCCATATAGAGAGAGTAAGTGAATGAGTGAATGTCTGAGAGAGATTCAAAATCAAATTCGATGATTATTTTATTCCGGTCGGGCCCATAGCCCTTCAAGAAGAATTTTGTACACTGAATATATGTAACTCGTTCGATACCAAATACAATGAAAAAGAATATGCAGAACACACTGAGCAAATCACTAACTAGTTTACTGCACCATGACGTTGATTTATCTGTAAATTCAAACGCCTTGTGCTAACACGAAA
>JAPXFY010002969.1:7500-23951 GCA_030674185.1 Monoplex corrugatus
TCTATCCCACAAGCTTTAATGCACCACATGGCTGTACGGAAAATGGTGACACCAGCAGGTGCACATTCTCCTTTGATTTAAAAGTTTCAGAGTGCGTATGCACGCATCTGATGTCAGATTGTACATATGCTCTCATCTAATGTCAATATGTACCAAACAGGTGCACGTTATGTAGTGATGGTACATATGTATGCATCTGTTGACAAACTGTACTAACAGGTGCAGAACAGGTGCAGATTATCTATTGACTTAAACGTTTCACGGTACATATGTACGCATCTAATCTCAAAGTATACCAAATAGGTGTACGTTATGTAAAGACAGTACATATGTAGGCATCTAATGTCAAAATGTAACAAATAGGTGAAACTTTATAAAATTATGTAGTGACGGTACATACGTACGCATCCAATGTCAAATTGTACCAAACAGGTGCACATTATCTATTGACTTAAAATGTTTCACAGCACAAGTGTGTGCGCATCTTACGTCGACTAGATGGAAGTTATGTAGTGACAGTACATATGTCCGCGTCTAATGTCAAATTGTACCGACAGGTGCACATTATCTATCGACTTAAAAGTTTAAATGTACATTTGAACACATCTGATGTCCAATTGTACCAAACAGGCGTGAATTATGTAGTGATGGTGCATATGTACATATCTACTGTCCATTTGTACCAAAGAGGTCTACGTTATATAGTGGCGGTACATACTTACGTATTAAATGTCAAATTGTTCCAACAGGTGTAAGTTATATAGTGACGGTAACATGTACGTATCTAATGTCAAATTGTACCAATAGGTGTAAATTATGTAGTGACAGTAATATGTACGTATCTAATGTCAAATTGTACCAACAGGTATAAGTTATATAGTGACGGTAACATGTACGTATCTAATGTCAAAGTGTACCAATAGGTGTAAATTATGTAGTGATAGTTATATGTACGTATCTAATGTCAAAGTGTACCAACAGGTGTAAGTTATATAGTGACGGTAACATGTACGTATCTAATGTCAAAGTGTACCAATAGGTGTAAATTATGTAGTGATAGTTATATGTACGTATCTAATGTCAAAGTGTACCAATAGGTGTAAGTTATGTAGTGATAATAATATGTACGTATCGAATGTCAAATTGTATCAACAGGTGTAAATTATGTAGTGATAGTTATATGTACGTATCTAATGTCAAATTGTATGCAACAGGTGTAAGTTATGTAGTGACAGTATATGTACGTATCGAATGTCAAATTGTACCAACAGGTATAAGTTATGTAGTGCTGGTAATATGTACGTATCTAATGTCAAAGTGTACCAACAGGTGTAAGTTATATAGTGACGGTAACATGTACGTATCTAATGTCAAAGTGTACCAATAGGTGTAATTATAGTAGTGATAGTAATATGTACGTATCGAATGTCAAATTGTACCAACAGGTGTAAGTGTTAATGTATAAGTATTGTAGTGTTGACAGTAATATGTACGTATCGAATGTCAAATTGTACCAACAGGTGTAAGTTATGTAGTGACAGTAATATGTACGTATCGAATGTCAAATTGTACCAACAGGTGTAAGTTATGTAGTGACAGTAATATGTACGTATCGAATGTCAAATTGTACCAACAGGTGTAAGTTATGTAGTGCTGGTAATATGTACGCATCGAATGTCAAATTGTACCCAATCGGTGTAAGTTATGTAGTGCTGGTAATATGTACGTATCGAATGTCAAATTGTACCAACAGGTGTAAGTTATGTAGTGCCGGTAATATGTACGTATCGAATGTCAAATTGTACCCAACGGGTGTACATTATCTACTTACTTACAAGTTTATTGGTATATATGTACGTATCAAATGTCAAATTGTATTAAACTGGTGCACATTATGAGTGTACTTTATATACTGAAATACAAGTATAATGGTACATGTGTACGTATATGATGTCAACTAGTACCCAATAGGTGTACACTGTCTATTGACTTAAAATTTTAATGGTACATTTGTACGTATCTAATGTCAAATTGTACCAAACAGGTGGACCTTATGTGGGGACGGTACATATGTAAACATCTAATATCAAATTGTATGAACAGGTGCACATTATCCATTGATTTAACGTTTGATGGTACATATGTACGTACGTATCTGATGTCAAAGTGTACCTAACAGGTCTGTTATTTAGTGTCAGTACATATGTATGTATCTTATGTCAAATTATACCAAACAGGTGCACATTATCTATTGATTTATAAATTTCATGGTACATATCTACGTATCTAATGTCAAGTTGTACCAAATAGGGACACGCTAAGTAGTGACCCTCTTCACGCCCAGCCGTTTCAACAGTCGTGATCTTTGTCTTTGTCTCTGCTGCTCACGAACATAGCCACACAGGTAGAGAAGGGGGTGGAGGGCTGATTTCAGTGGTAACCCCATCACTGCCGTCCCCTCCCACACACCTCTAGACACGGGAAACCCTGTCAGGATCAGTAGAGCACACACACAGACCCACAGTGTGGACAGCACGTCCAACACGACCGTCAGTGATACTTGTCTGGCTACAACCAGGTCAGGTGACTGGCTCTGTCCTGTTTTCAGTTGCCACAAAAGATTGCTTCGTTGGTGAACGACTCTGAAGATGTACATCTGACCCAAAAGGCTGATGACACTTAAAGTCAGAACAATGGAGACGATACAAGCTAGTGTATAAGAGTGATTTAAGGAGCGTTCCCACAGTGCCACTAGTGGCTGACAGAGCCCTGTCTGGCTGTACACATGTGGTCTCCACGTGCCTGGCATGAGAGGTACTGTTGCTAGAATTAGTCCTCCAACCCACAACACCGTGCAGACAACGTGGGCAAAGAGTAAGGAGACAGGGAATGGTGGGTGAGAAAACCTCAACACCAGACAACGATCTAGTGTCAGCAGACAGGTGAGGAAGGCCGATACGTTTGTGGACAAGACAAAGAGAACTCCAGACAGCTGACAGGTAGCACTGCGTCTCCAGGTGGTGTCTTTCCACAGATAAGAGTCCCGGTACGCGTAGTCTATCAGTGTCACTATGGCCAGGTACAGCCCCATCAGTATGTCACAGCATGCCTGGTGAACCACCATGACCCCCACACTGCCCTGCTGTCTGTTTTTACCCAGAGTCAGATGACCAACAAGGCCTATGGTGTCACACAGCAGGGTAGAAAGTGTAAGGATGAAGAACACTGCTCTGTACAGAGAGGACCCTAATAGTGACTTACAGGAAGACACAAGGCCTGTGGGTCCATGACAGTGGTTGATATTAAAAGTCGCTGGAAGGATCTCAGAACAACAAAGCTTATAGTTATCTACGTGCAGACTTTGAAGCTTGTTCAGTCCTTTGAAGACGTGTCTGGGGAAATGATGGAAAGGACAACCACGTACGTCCAGAACAAAGAGCATACCCAGGACGTGAAACCCTGACCCAGCCACTCGCTCTATTCCACTTGAAGACAAATTCAACGTTTCCAGTGTGGGGAATGAGGTCAGTACAGTGGAGTTGAACTCTCTGATCATCACCCCTGAAATGTCCAAGTGTTTCAAGGAATCCATGACAGGAGACACCAACGTCTGTGACGTGAACACTGAGCTCAGGGGATTACCAGACAGATAAAGACGGGTGAGGTGTGAGGATCTATACAGCTGCTCTGTGGTGATGTGAGAGATCAGGTTATCACTCAGGTCCAGACTGACCAGGTTCAGCAAATGCAGTGTTTCTATCTGAACAAGGCCACAGTGGGTCAGGCCAAGGTGAATCAACATAGTGTTGTGTCTCACGTCAGACGGTTTCATCCCACTGCCACCAGCGTCCAGGAACCGCATCTTCAAGAAGGACTGAGCGTTGAAAGGTTTGTGGCAGATAAAAGCCAGACCATAGCACGTGCAGTGACGTGGACACTTCATTGCACACAGCAACTCATCATCCCTGTGTGGACAGTGAAAGTTGCCGTCACACAAGTTGAAAGGATCAAGGCACACTTTGGAATGACGACAGCGGTAGTGTCCAGGACAGACATAGTCACCACACCCCTCTTCGTCCTCCTTCCCACCACAGTCGTTGACATCGTTACAACGCAGGAAGACAGGCAAACAGTATCCACGACCTGGACACTGGAAGTAGCTAGATGGACATGGCAAGAGGTCATAAGGACTGGCGGGCTGTACTGGCTGAAAGATGTGAGCAAGGTTTTGCCCGAATAACAGATTTGAACAGCCCATCTGAAAATGTCATCATCTATACGTTTAACACAAGTCACGTTCTAACAATAGTCATTATTTTGTCACATCTTTAAAATATTTACAAAACTTCTGTACTGGCTGAAATATGTGATCTTGGCTTTGCCTGAATAATAATGGTGAATGGCCCATCTGAAAATGTCATCATATGTACATTTTACACAAGTTATGCATAAACATTGATTCCTATTTCATCACGTTTCCATATATCTTGCACGAGTACATATAAACACTAATTACTTTTTACCACGTGTCTGTACATTTACACAATAATGTATAACATAATTACTATTCATCACATTCTTGCATTTAAAATATGTATAACACTAATTACTAGTACACACGTGTCTATACATTTGTATAAATTATGTATAAACAATAATTACTGGTTCACCACGTGTCTATGCATTTACATGAATTATGTATCATCATCAGGTGCCCTGCCGCATGGTGTTGGCGATCATGGACTTCCATCTATGTCTATCTCTCGTTGCCCCTAGCATCTCCCCCACCTTCCTCGTCCCCAGCCACTCTGCAAGTCCGTCCAGCATTTTCTCCTTGGGTCTACCCGGTGCTCTCTTTCCCTCCAGCTTTCCCGTTGTGACCAGAATAATGTATAAACACCAATTACCATTTCACCACGTGTCTATACATTTAGATTAAGTATGTATAAACAGTAATTACCATATCATCACATTTCTATACATTTACATAAGTTATACATAAACACTAGATACTATTTCATCACATGTCTATACATTTACATTAATCATGTGTAAAAACTAAATCCTAGTTCATCACGTTTCTATACATTTACATAAATTATACATAAACACTAGATACTATTTCATCACATGTCTATACATTTACATTAATCATGTGTAAACACTAATTACTAGTTCATCACGTTTCTATACATTTACATAAATTATACATAAACACTAATGTCTTATCATCGCGTTTCTATACGTTTTACTCAAGTGGTGTTCTAACAATAGTCATTATTTGATCACATCTTTAAACATTTACAGAACTCCTGTTTCACTTATACTTATTGTTTTATTACG
Source organism: Monoplex corrugatus (assembly GCA_030674185.1). Lineage (NCBI taxonomy): Eukaryota > Metazoa > Mollusca > Gastropoda > Littorinimorpha > Ranellidae > Monoplex > Monoplex corrugatus. Next base: position 12,844 of record JAPXFY010002969.1, read on the forward strand.
TTTGTTTATGTTTTACATAGTTACCTGAGGCAGAGATGAGCTTATATCTTATGACAACCTTGAAAAAAGTTATTTTTTATGCAAAAGGATGTGTGTGTGTGTGTGTGTGTGTGTGTGTGTGTGTGTGTGATGTTGTTCCAGTTTGAGCTTCAGATGTCAAATCCTATGTGCCATAAATCAAATCGAAAATATTAATGTCAGGATTAGTAATCGAAAGCCAAATTCATTATAGTCGAGATAGGTGTGCACTGTCTATTAACGCCTGGCCAACCAGTTCCAGCGGAAACAGCGCAAAAAACATCCACACAAAAAAAAATAATTGTCGCCTTTTTTATGAACAGGTATCCTCGTCGTCAAATATGTGATGACGTAGCTCCCATACTTGTTCTCAACACCAACATCATCATGCGCTCTACCACATGTCGTTGGCGATCATGCCCCTCCACACGAATCTATCCTTTGTCACTGCACGTACATCTCCCATCCTCTCTGTCTTCATCCACTGCATAAATCCGTTCAATATTTTCTGCCTGGATTAACCTAGTGCTCTTTTTTCTCCAGGATTCCTGTTGTGACTAGGGGCTCTGATTTCTCTTGCCTCATAAAGTGTCCTATAGATTTTCTCGTCTTTTCCTAATCTTTTCATTAATGTTCTTAACTGACAACACACTTCTTCAATGTATGTCATGTGATATTATCCTTAATGGAGACTGGACCTTTTGGTGACTGTATGTGGACAGTCAACACGGAAAGTCAGAACAAGATTGAGGTGTTTAAAATGTGTTTTTTTTTAAGAAGAACTTTAGGAGTTCCATGGACAGCAAAGAAAACAAACGAGGCCATCTTGAAAGAGGCATACAGAAAACGAATATTAATGAAGAAGATTAGGAAAAGGCAAGTAACATTTATAGGACATTTTATGAGGCAAGAGAAATCAGAGCACCTAGTCACAATAGGAAAGCTGGAGAGACAAAAGAGCACCAGGTAGACCCGGGGGGAAATAGTGGATGGACGTACCCAGTGGATGAAGAAAGAGAATGTGAGATGTACTTGCAGTGAAAAAAGATAGATTCGTATGGAAGGCCATAATTGCCATCAAAATGCAGCAGGGCACATGATGATGATGAAGATGATGAACGCTAAGTGTCAATACCCCGTATACATGGCCTACCCCCCAAAGCATGTCAACGAAAGAACTATATAATTATCACTTAACAATTCTGATAAACTACTGGTGAAACCCTCAATAACGGATCTGCCTGTCCGTAATGCAATTCAAAGAAGGCCAGGTGTCATTACCTTTAGTGTTAGATGTACCTGGTTATAATATACATAAAAGTCCAGATGTCATCAGCTTTAGTGTTAGATGTACCTGGTTATAATATACATAAACGACCAGGTGTCATTACCTTTAGTGTTAGATTACTGGTTATAATATACATAAAAGTCCAGATGTCATTAGCTTTAGTGTTAGATGTACCTGGTTATAATTACATAAACGACCAGGTGTCATTAGCTTTAGTGTTAGATGTACCTGGTTATAATATACATAAAAGTCCAGATGTCATTAGCTTTAGTGTTAGATGTACCTGGTTATAATATACATAAACGACCAGGTGTCATTACCTTTAGTGTTAGATGTACCTGGTTATAATACATGTAAAAGAACAGGTGTCATTACTTTCAATGTTGGATGTACCTGGTTATGATACACATAAAAGACAAGGTGTCATTACCTTCAGTGTCAGATTACCTGGTTATGATACATGTAAAAGACCAGGTGTCATTACCTTCAATGTTGGATATACCTGGTAATAACACGTAAACGATCAGGTGTCATTACATTCAATGTTGGATTACCTGATTAAACACTTTTAAAAGAACAGGTGTCATTACCTTCAATATTGGATTACCTGGTTATAATACACATAAAAGACTAAGTGTCATTACTTCAATGTTGGATTACCTGGTCATGATACATGTAACAGATCAGGTGTCATTACCTTCAATATTAGATTACCTGGTTATGGTACATGTAAAAGATCAGGTGTCATTACCTTCAATGTTGGATTACCTGGTTATGGTAATGTAAAAGATCAGGTGTCATTACCTTCAATGTTGGATTACCAGGTTATGGTACATGTAAAAGATCAGGTGTCATTACCTTCAATGTTGGATGTAACTGGTTATAATGTATGTAACAGTCCAGGTATTATTATCTTCAATGTTGTATCTACCTAGTGATAATACATAAAACAGTCGAGGTATCATTACCTTCGATGTTGCATCTGCCTGGTTATACATGTAATACATAAAACAGTCCAGGTATTATTATAACACATTTAAAAGAAGGCTAGATCTCGTTATGTGAAAGCAAGATCTACGCCTGTCTAAATGTAGACAAAACACCAAGTACAACTGCTGTGATTAGAGGATTCATCTTTCAAACGAAAACTGGGTGTAACATAGTATGGGTCAGTTCTCTATACATCTGAAGAAAGTCATGTTGTTTTTATCTTCAAATCATGAGTCAGTTCTTTCTATACACATCTGAAGCAAACCATGTTATCATTATCTTCAAAGTTTGTGTCAGTTCTCTACACGTCTGAAGCAAACCATGATATAATTATCTTCAAAGCTTGGTCACATCTGAAGCAAACCATGACATCATTATCTTCAAAGCTGGGTCACATCTGAAGCAAACCATGATATCATTATCTTCAAACTTGGTCACATCTGAAGCAAACCATGATATCATTGTCTTCAAAGCTTGGGTCACATCTGAAGCAAACCATGGTATCATTGTCTTCAAAGCTTGGTCACGTCTGAAGCAAACCATGATATCATTATCTTCAAAGCTTGGGTCACATCTGAAGCAAACCATGATATCATTGTCTTCAAAGCTTGGGTCACGTCTGAAGTAAACCATGATATCATTATCTGTAAAGCTTGGGTCACGTCTGAAGCATACCATGATATCATTGTCTTCGAAGCTTGGGTCACATCTGAAGCAAACCATGTTATCATTATCTTCAAAGTTTGTGTCAGTTCTCTACACGTCTGAAGCAAACCATGATATCATTGTCTTCAAAGCTGGGTCACATCTGAAGCAAACCATGATATCATTGTCTTCAAAGCTTGGGTCACGTCTGAAGCAAACCATGAATCATTTTCTTCAAAGCTTGGGTCGGTTCTCCCTATAACATCTGAAGAAAGACAGGTGTCATTATCTTCAAACCCTAGGGAATTATCTGTATATCATCTGAAGTAAGTATGTTGCATTATCGTCAAAGCTTGGGTCAGTTCTCTATGTACATCTGAAGAAAGACAGGAACCATTATCGTCAAAGCTTGGGCCAGTTCTCTATGTACATCTGAGAAAGACAGGAACCATTATCGTTTAAAGCTTGGGCCAGTTCTCTATGTACATCTGAAGAAAGACAGGAACCATTATCGTCAAAGCTTGGGTCAGTTCTCTATGTACATCTGAAGAGAGACAGGAACATTATCGTCAAAGCTTGGGTCAGTTCTCTATATACAAAGAAAAACAGGTGTCATTATTGTCAAAGTCTGGGTCAGTTCTCTAATTCATCTGCAGATAGCCATGTTATAATTATCTTCAAAGCATGGGTCAGTTCTCTATATTCATCTGCAAATAACCACGTTATAATTATCTTCAAAGCATGGGTCAGTTTTCTATATACATCTGAAGAAACGATGTTTCCTTATTTTCAAAGCTTGGGTCAGTTCTCTATTTACATCTGAAGAAGGCAGGTGTGCATTATCTTCAAAGCTCGGGTCAGTTCTATCTATACATCTGAAGAAAGACAGGTGTAATCATTATTTTCAAAGCATGGGTCAGTTCTCTATATACATCTGAAAAAAGATAGGTGTCATTATCTTCAAAGCATGGGTCAGTTCTCTATATAGATCTGAAAAAAAGACAGGTGTCATTATCTTCAGAGCTTGGGACAGTTCTCTATATAGATCTGAAGAAAGACAGGCGTCATTATCTTCAAAGCTTGGAACAGTTCTCTATATACATCTAAAGAAAGACAGGTGTAATTATCTTCAAAGCTTGGAAAAGTTCTCTATATACATCTAAAGAAAGACAGGTGTATTATCTTCAAAGCTTGAAACAGTTCTCTATATAGATCTGAAAAAAAGACAGGTGTCATTATCTTCAGAGCTTGGGACAGTTCTCTATATAATCTGAAGAAAGACAGGGTCATTATCTTCAGAGCTTGGGACAGTTCTCTATATACATCTGAAGAAAGACAGGCGTCATTATCTTCAAAGCATGGGACAGTTTCTATATATAGATCTGAAAGAAAGACAGGTGTCATTATCTTCAAAGCATGGGACAGTTCTCTATATAGATCTGAAGAAAGACAGGTGTCATTATCTTCAAAGCTTGGAACAGTTCTCTATATAGATCTGAAGAAAGACAGGCGTCATTATCTCAAAGCATGGGACAGTTCTCTATATAGATCTGAAGAAAGACAGGTGTCATTATCTTCAAAGCATGGGACAGTTCTCTATATAGATCTGAAGAAAGACAGGTGTCATTATCTTCAAAGCTTGGAACAGTTCTCTATATACATCTGAAGAAAGACAGGCGTCATTATCTTCAAAGCATGGGACAGTTCTCTATATAGATCTGAAGAAAGACAGGTGTCATTATCTTCAAAGCATGGGACAGTTCTCTATATAGATCTGAAGAAAGACAGGTGTCATTATCTTCAAAGCTTGGAACAGTTCTCTATAACATCTAAGAAAGACAGGTGTCATTATCGTCAAACCGTGGATTAGTTCTCCATACATCTTAAAAATACGGGGTGTTATTATTGTCAAAATCTTGGGTCAGTTTTCTATCCACATCTGAAGAAAGACAGGTGTCATTATCGTTAAAGTTTGGGTCAGGTCTCTATATATCTGAAAAAAAATGGTCAAAGCTTGGGTTCTCTATACATCTGATGGAAGCCATGCATCATTACCTTTAATGCAGGGTCCATAGTTGTACACATGTGACTGAAGGCAAATGCATCATTACCTTTAATGCAGGGTCCATAGTTGTACACATGTGACTGAAGGCAAATGCATCATTACCTTTAATACTTGCTCCATAGTTCGATACATGCGATTGAAGGCCAATGATTATTACCTTTAGTCTGTGGGCCACTTCCCTGAAAGCCATGTCCACAAAACCTACATGTCCGTGAGCATCAGCGATCAAGACCTTAGGAGGTGGGGGCCTGCTAATGAACATGTTATACAAGCGCACTGCTGACCCCCTGCAGGCGTTAACAGAATCCTGGCACATGGCCTCGTCCTCTTCGTTCACACAGTCCTGTCTGCCGTCACACCATCCGCCGACTGAAAAACACTGAATACACAGCATACATTAACAATAATTGTACATACAGTGCTACACACAACATACATAACCCCCGCCCCCTTCTTTGGGGATGCCAACGCTCTTTCAGTATAAACAGTAGTATCACCACCTTCTGGAAATCATGTGCTAGAAATTTCCAATTTTCTGTCACTCTCTCTGTTTCTGCTTTGTTCCTCTGCTTTCTATCATCTCTTCCTATCCGTTTCTGCCTTGCTGGTCCATTCACCTGTATGCGTCCGATAAAGTCTTACACATTTTCTCTTAGGATTGTTAATCGGATATATGTGACCTCCCACCACGAAATCAGTCTTAACTCGCAGTCAGTTGAACAGCACTAGGAGCTGAAAAGGTGACTTACGGTTTATCTGGGGTGTTTTGACTTTTTCTCAAACTAGATTTCTGTAGACTATAATATGTCCCCCACAGAAATTTTTTTCTTGAAAAAAATATTATTTATCAATTTAAAATGGTATTTTGATGCACTGACCGCAGCAGAAAGAACGCAATTTCCTACCAAAAGTACCTATTTTTGTCTCTTATTATAAACCGTAACCTGTGCAGTACCCGCACATGTAAAATACTGATGGAAAGCTCTTTAGTGCACCTTTCGGATAATGACAGCGAAAATTAGAAACAAACTGGGTCAAAGCCACCAAATAAAGAAATTTTATGGAAAATGTGTAGGAGAGCACACAAAAACTTTAGAGGCCGTTTTCTCAAAATGGCCGTCATACAACTTAATGACTTCAAACATACATAACTTGTACATTTTTTTTAGTACAAGCTTCATTCAAGTACCAAAATAATCAGCAGAATGCACACTTTCCAGTGATATGTATATCTCAAAATGCCCAAAATGCTAGTTAAGACTGATTTCGTGGTGGGAGGTCACACATGTATTTAAGTGCATTTTATGGCTGTGGAGAAATGTTATATGCGGAAGCAATTTTAGGTAATTTAGGCCCGTTCAGTATGTTTTAGTGTCTTTAGTTATGTTTAAATTTTTATTCAGGTGTGTTTTTTAAATCCCCTGTGTAATAAATTGGACGGAGTATTCAACACCAGGGACATCTCCTTAGATTATGATCGCGAATGCATTGATATGTGTGTACTTAATCTTATTTTCCCTTCCTTTTGTCCTTTTGAAGTATTGTGTGTGTGTGTGTGTGTATTGACATGGTATATCCGTGATATGGCTCTACTCAGCCAGCTGGGCTTTAAACGAAAATATCAAATAACAACAACAACACAGCATTCAGTAACAACTGTACACGTTGTGTTATACACAACAACACTTACAAATCGTCGTGTACACTGTACCATATACAACTTGCACTGTTAACTCATTATATACACAATACCATACATCAAATATACTGATAACACATCACACACAATGCACCATACATAATGTACACGGATCGATTTCATTACGTGCTCTAAGTATTAATGGTAATTTTGTCCCACTTTTGATACCCTTGTGTGAAGAATGTAGCATTGGAGAGTAGCTAAACATAACCCTGTTATTGAATGGATGTAACACCCACCAGACATAGTTATCCACTCCCATTCATGAAAATAAAGAATTCTCGTCAAATTCACTGTACCATATGGCAGTTGAATACATGTCGAGGAAACCCATATCTACAAGATTGAAAACTATGCTGGTTTAGCCAGCAATTTGAGGACATCGGGCTTTCGAGCCAAAGTCATCGCCATAGAGGTTGGAGCGAGCATTTGATAGACACATCAGCATAATTATGATCTGAAACAGCTCTCCATTTCAAGGAGATAGGGGGCCAGACTCCTGAAGGCATGACAGAAGCAGCTGAAAAGTTTTAGCTGGATTTGGTCAAGGAAGAACAAAAAAATAAAACTTAAGAAATCTTAAAATTCCCCATATGCCGCCAGTGTTCGATGGCTAAGTGGTTAAGACATTTGTCTTTTAGGCAACATGACCTTGAAACTCTGACCACCTTGGATGCACGGGTTCTAACCTAGGTAGAGAGCAGATTGTTATAAAAAAGATGGCGACAGCAGAAGGGGCATCCACGATTCATGACTTGAATATGTGCCAGACCCATTAGAATTTCAGTTCCAGTTTCAGTTTCTAAAGACAACGTCTCGGCGCTTTGAATAAATTCCATATGCATTAACGTCGCAGGTGCCATATGACGGTGATCATGACACAAGCCTTAAAGCTTGCATATAAACATTGGCGACAGCAGACGGGCATCCAGAAGTCATGACCTGAATGTGCCCTGGCCTGTCAGGAGTTTAAAGGCTGAAACATTTGCTTCATAAGAATTGTTACCCCTCTCAGGACCTTCCACTGTTCAACAACTCATCCCATAGTTTCTTACTACTATAAATCCCTGTGATATGTTGCTATCTAAGAATACACCATTTGACTCTATATTTTTGTAAGTCCAGACACAACAAGCAAGAAGCTGATCCCAAATCAAGATTTCTGATCTGTGACTTTGATGATGTGAATGACAGTTGGACATATCCACAGCGACATATTGTTTGGTAGTCATTTTACATCATGTGGGAAGAAAGCAAGAAAGAAAAAAAGAAAACAAAACTGGAAAAAATGAATAAAACTCTCCTGTTTCAGTAACCATTCTGTCGGGTGTTGACTTGTGTTTCATTTGTGGCTGTGGAATAACTGGGTGGGGGTGGAATCCAGAACAAAAATACCTCGCCACTCTCCAGACAATTACCGCCCAAACTCCAGACACCACTTGATAGACATTTCATCAACAAATGGGGATAGGGAAAGGATACTGTCCACGTGCTGCACGACCTACCCAGACCCAGTCACCAGTCACCCCGTTAAGAAAGCAAATGACAAGGTGGGAAGTGAATAACCCTGGGACACAGCCACACAACACGCACAAACTTGGTCCAGATCGAGGCATGTCAGACCTTGCAGGACAGAACCAGTCGCCGTGGCGTAGTGGTTAGCGTGGCTAGCGCAAAAGACAACTGACTGGAAGATTGTGGGGTCGTATCCCCATCAGTCCCTTGAAAAATCATTGTGGGATTTTTCAGCTCTAACCTGCTCCTACCCACTGTTGGGCGTGCTATGGGCTCATTGGTAAGACTGGGATCACACAGTCGAGTCTCATCCACTTCACGGATGCGTTATTGAGGGTGTTACTCAAATCTTCTGACCAGCACCGCAGGTGTCTGTATCTCTCGGGCTTGGTTGACGCCAGGATATATCGTGATAGTAGGCGTAGGGTACAGCCCTGTCACACAGTCTCAATCCAAGATGAAACTCCATAGCATCGTGATTATCATCTTCATCGACATCATCATCATCGCATTGTAAAAAAAAAACCTGTGGCAGCTTCTGCGGCCATTAAGGTGGCGCAGAAAATGGAAAAACTAGTGAGCGTAAAGGTTACCTCCCTGTGTGCGATGAAGCTAAACATAGTAAAAAAAAGACCTTGCTGAACAGCAACATGGGCAGTGTCAGGAGAATCATGCCTGGCCACTTTTGCAGCCATTCAAACAACCCCTGTGGTTGAAGTAGGGTAACGTTGGGAGCTTCTGTCTGCTAACTGTCAAGACAAAAGTGAGGGTTAAGGAGCTGACATCTATGCGAGTTAATGGCAGTTCGGGCTGTCTGAAAGAGAGATGAATACCAGAGTAGGGCGAGATAGAGCTCTTCCATTCTCTATTGGTCAGGAGGCTGGGTTGGACCTGGTTGGTGCGTGTTGTGTAGCTTTGTCCCAGGGTGTGTCATCTCCCAACCTTCGATTCGGTTTGTAAACGAGATGACTGATGGCTGGGTCCGAATCGATCATGCAGCGCGTGGACAGCCCTCCTTTGCTTAATGGAATGGCTACCGAGTGGCGTCGGGAGCTTGGGAGTGATTGTTTAGAGAGCGGCAAGCATTGGTGCCCTGGGTCTCACACACACCTTCGTGGTCTTTCTTGCTAATTTGGACCTTAGTATGGTTTTTCTTACTGAATGAACTTTCACTGGAAGTTTTGCCTCAGAAATACAACAAGACACGTAAGATTTTCATCTGTTTTTGTGACCTGTCATAAACACGTTCAGCACAGCTTTAGTTTTTCGTTCAATTTGCTGAGGACAATCATCACAGTACTTTGATGGTTCTTTACGTGCCACATAGAAAGACAGACATAATCACTGAAATTACACACAGGTATAGACAGCAGACAGGACAGACTGGCAAACGGACAGACAGATAGACAAACAGACCGGGCATATTGACAAATAGGAAGAAAGAGAGAGAGATACACCATCATCATGTGCCCTGCCACATGGCGTTGGTGATCATGGCCCTCCATACGAATCCATCTTTTGTCGCTGCAAGTACATCTCCTACCCTCTCTGTCTTCATCCATTCCGCAAGTCCGTGCAATATTTTCTCCCCAGGTCAATCTGGTATTCCCTTTCCCTTCAGTTTTCCTGTTATGACTAGGTGCTCTAATTTCCCTTGCCTCATAAAATGTCCTATGAAAGTTGCTTGTCTTTTCCTAATCTTCTTCGTTAATGTTCCTTTTGTGTCTGCCTCCTTCAAGGCTGTCACTTGTTTTCTGTGTGTTACATAGAATCTACACTGTTGTATAGATGTGAAGCGTGGACAGCCAACACGCAAGACAGAATAAGACTAAGGCAGCTGAAATGTGGTTTCTCAATGAAGACAGACAAATAGACAGGACATATTGGTGAACAGAAAGAGAGACAGGCATATTCACTGGAAAGAAACACAGACAGATCAAGATGGACAGACAGGACAGACATGCAAATCAGAGATTAGGGCGGACCAGTCTAAAAGACAGACAAACAGGTGAACAGACGGACAAACGGACAGACAAGCAGATATACAAACAGATGAACAGATAAACATACAGACAAGCAGACATAGAAACAGATGAACATACAGACAAGCAGACATACAAACAGGTGAACAGACAGACAAACAAAAAGACAAGCAGACAAACAGATGACAAGACAGACATGGAAACAGATGAACAGACAGACAAGTAGACAAACAAACAGGTGGACAGACAGACAAACAGGTGAACAAATAGACAGACAAGCAAACAGTGAACAGACAGACACGCAAACACGTGAACAGACAAGCAGGCATACAAACATGTGAACAGTCAGACAGGTGAACAGACAGACAAACATATGAAGAGACAAACAGAAAGCCTGACAGACAAACAGGTAAACAGGCAGACAGACAGACAAGCAACCAGGTGAATAACCAGACAGCAAGATAAACAGATTTGCAAACAAACAGACAAGTGAACAGACAGATAGACAGACAAATAGACAAACAGGTGAACAGACAGGACAGACAAAAACCAACAGGTAAACAGACAGACAAACAAGCAGACAAACAAACAGATGAGCAGTCAGACAAACAGACAAGCAGACATACAAACAGGTAAACAGTCAGACAGACAGACAGACAGACAGACAAGCAAGTAAACAAACAGGTAAGCGATCAGACAGAGAGACAGGTGAACAGACAAACAGGCAGAAAAGCAGACAAACAGGTGAACAGACAAACAGGCAGACGAGAAGACACACAAACAGGTAAAGAGACAGACAGACAATCAGGAGAACAAACAAATAGATATACAAACAGGTGAACAGACAGACAGGCAGGCAGATATACACACAGATGAACAGACGTGCAGACAAGCAGGCATACAAAC
>JAPXFY010002970.1:0-10000 GCA_030674185.1 Monoplex corrugatus
TAGTTTGGATAATAGCGTTATACAAGAACGGTTTAGTATAATTATCGTTACTAACATCATTCTTGCTAATTGTCGTTTTTTGTTTTATTCTTAACCAAGACTTCAGAAAGGCAAGAAGGCTAATTGGTCTTCAACGGGTGGGAACTGGGAAATCAACCCATCTCTTCAATGTTTTATACGAAAGCAGCCAGGCAATGCCCTGCTCTTTACGATTTTCAACTGCCGTAGGATCTTGAGCGTGCGTAGCCAGAAGGCACACGGTCCGACTCGTTTTTCGTCCCCTTCCGAAGGACTAGACGGTCAATTCGATTTTCCGGTCAAAGTGAGGAGAAAAGTCGAGGCCTGGAACCTCGAGTTTAGTTATTGGCAGGCGAACGTCTGAACCATTCTGCCACTCTTCTCCCTAACTGTCTGCCACATACATATAGCAGTGCTCACATGGAATCATGCACATATTCAAGGCCTCCTTCATCACGTAATTTCAAATGAAAGGTGAACAGAACAGGCAGCAAGAATAACCCTGGCCACACCAGACTGATGAACAAAACAGCATCATCATCAGCTACATGGCAAATGCAATCCAGATCAACTTTACTTTCTCGAAAAGAGAAACAGCACTGTGGTCTTCAACAAGTATGAAATTCAAAAACGTAAAACAATCACATTAGAATACCTTAATATGCAAAATTAATTCAGTATCGTTTGTATAATAAAATAATATAAAAGCAAATGTACATCTCTCTCTCTCTCTCTCACACACACACACACAAACACACACACACACACACACACACACACACACACACACACACACACACACACACACACACATACACACACACACATACACACACACACACACATGAACACAAACACCCACCCACCACCACCATCACCACCACCACCACCTCTACAAAACATATTCAATCGTTGAAATATATTGATCAGTAGATAAGTAAATAAATGAATTAACGAAATAATCTCTCATATAGTCAGGAACTTCAGATAGAATAATTCCTCTTTATTAGTTAAATATTCGGATGACACTGCAGTTGCACACTTAACCAACTCCGAAAACATATTGTTCAAGGAAATTTACAGGTTCATGTCATGGTGTGATGAAAATCATTTATTTTTGACATCAATGTTCCCAAGACAAAAGAACAGCCGACAGTTTTCAAAGCATATGATTCCGTAATTCTGAACACACAAAGTCAGAATAAGATTGATGGCAACTGAAATGTGGTTTCTAAGAAGAATGTTGAGTTCCATGGACAGGAAAGAAAACAAAAACGAGACTTGAAGGAGGCAAACACAAGAGGAACTTTAATGAAAATCAGGAAAAGACAAGTAACATTTATAGGACATTTTATGAGGCAAGAGAAATTAGAGCACCTAGTCACAACAGGAAAGCTGGGGGTCGGGGAGGAAGAGCATCAGGTAGACCCAGGGAGAAAATATTGGGTGGACTTGCAAGGTTGCTGAGGACAGAGAGGGTGGGAGGTATACTTACAACGACAAGGGACAGATTAGTATGGAGGGCCATGATCACCAACACTACGCGGCAAGGCACATGATAATGATGATGATGATGATGAATTCTAAACTATCTGAAAACAGATCCACCACCTCTCACCTATCCACAGCCCTCGACTCACCCAGATGGTCCTAGCCAGCTGTGTCTCTGCTGTACGGCCACCCTGTGTCTTGGTGTTCTCATTCTGACTTTCCTGCAAGTCCTGTCGGTTGGCAACATGTCGGTGTATGGCCGTCCTCAGAGCCACGCTCAGCGCCAGGCATGCGGCCAGGGGCAGGTAAGAAAACATGATTTTACCCGCGTTTGACACGTCGTGAAACACCTGCTTGTTGTCCTTGAACAGGTCTGAGTACACCATAGCGTAACCTTGACCTCGGCGCGAGAGCGCCACCTTGTATTTGAGGGGGAGATAAACGTGGTAAGTCTGGATGATGAGAACCAGGGCCAGAATACACAGCTTGGAATAGCGGATGATCTTCATGTAGCGGGCTTTCAGAGGAAAGGCGATGACGAAGAAACGTTCAGCGCTGAGCAGCAAGAAGAAACAATACACCATCCTTCTGCAAGCCACAGTGACGAACAAGGTACCAAACATGGTCAGGTAATGGAACCCCGCCGCTGATGTAGCAGCAGGTTTGTCCACGGCTTGCCATACGTTTCTTATGACAACGAGAACTCCAGACAGAGTGTCTGCAGAGTTGAGGCCCACCAGGTAGTACGCTGTAGTACATCGCATATTGGGCAAGGCGTAGATGTAGGTACTGATGGATGTGAGAATGACCGAGAAGAGCTCGAAGTACAAGGTGAACGTGTCAGTGGCTGTCATCATCCTGTCGTACAGGTCTTTAGGAACAGTAGGCTGAAGCACGGGGTTTACCTTCTTGTCTCCATCAGTGGTTAATGACTGACGCGTAGAAACAATTGTTGAAATATCTGTTTCGTTCAGGATAGTGGGGGCTGTGAACGTAACTACTCCATCTGTATCAGTGTTCCTCTGACTCGTCAAAGTGTTGTTTAAAGGTTTTGGTGATGTGAAACCATGAACCAACAGCGTGGTGATCGTTGTGAACCAGATAAGTGCGGTCACTCCTGACGTAGACAACGAACGTTTTGAGCGCATGTTGATGTACGTGGTGACCAAGGACAATTTTATACTTACACAATTTAACTGACGACCAGCGTTGTTAGTCCATGAAGCCCTTTCAATGTTTTTATATAAGACATGTGGATCTGTTTGACTTGTATGTTTTTAGTTCTTACGAAGCAAATTGTCTTTACAATCGTCCTTCATTTGTCGTTGTTCGTGACCAAATGTTTTTGTTGTATCTCAGGTTTGGAGTTTGGCGTTTGTTCAAAAAATAACACTGGGACAAATTCCATATGTGCTCCACCCATATCTACCATTACCAGTAGTTATCTGGCAGCATCCTTAAGTCTGTGCAAAAATCTAAGCATTCGAAAGATGTCGAAAAAGGGAGAGGGATGCTCACACTTGCTTTACACCAGCGAACAGATTTAAAAGAAGACTACAACCAGAGATACTTATCAGTGGCACGATAAGAAAACGTCACTACTAGACTGTTGTTTCACAACAGTAGAGTACTGAAGATCCCAAACAGCCACACCGAACAATACAAAAAGTCATATACTGGAAACTTCTTGAAGAGAAAACAGTTATAACACCACCAGTTGACCGCTACGGCACGCGGGCCAGTACCGTGATATGTTAATACGCCAAGCGCAATATTCTCTCCCGTCGCATTTCCGATAAGCAGAATCTCTACGACGTACTTATCAAGATCAAAATAAGGATCAACAACAGACGTTGTCCCCGTTGAACAAAAAAGTGCTGGTCCTCAAAATCTCTTCCTCTGCGAGTGACAGCAGTGCAGAGTTGATGCTTTTTATACGCAGCAGGTACATGAGTTATCGATTTTCGTCAGGACAAATCATGGTCATTATTAGTCCGAAGGTTTGAAAACACCCAGTGTGTGTGGGTTTTCTTTTTTTTTAAACATTTGTTGTTGTTGTGCATTTTCTTTCCTATCGAGTAATTGCACCACACGAAAGGCCATTAATTTTTTTTATGTGCTGGAACACTTTTCTTTCAACGGGTCACGACAAAACCAATTTACGAAATTAGTAGACAAGCTCTCTGTCTGTCTGTCTGTCTGCCTGTCTGTCTGTCTGTCTGTCTCAATCTCACTCACTCACTCACTCACTCACTCACTCACTCACCACCCACCCACTCACTCACTCACTCACTCACTCACTCACTCTCTCTTTCCCCCCTCTCTCTCTCTCTTGTTTTCTTTTTCTCTCTCTCCCTCTCTCTCTCTCTCTTTCTCTCACTCACTCACTCACTCACTCACTCACTCACTCACTCGCCCACTCACTCACTCTCTCTATCTCTCATTCACTCTCTCTCGTTCTCTCTCTCTCTCTCTCTCACACATACACACACTCATGCACACACACTCTCTCTCCCTGTGTCTCTCATTCTCTCTTTCTTTCTCATTCTCTCTCTCTCGCTCTCTTTTCTTTCCCTACCCCTTCCTCTCATTCTCCCTCCCCCCTCTCTCTGTCTTTTCCTGTGTCTTTGTTCTATCCTTTATTTGTGTGCCTTCAATGCATTTGAAAAATCCTTTATTTGTGTGCCTTCAATGCATTTGAAATTTTTTTTTTAAAAGATTGTAGCACTTTTCATTTATGCTCGCTTTGATTGTGTTTGGTCCAACAGTCTACACCACTTTAAAAGCAGGAAAATCGAAAACTGATAAAAACAGTTACAGACCCATTGCTTTGACGTCCCACACGAGCAAACTAATGGAAAGATTGATCTTAAACAGACTTTTACACTACTGTGATAAAAATAACGTTATTCCGGTAAACCAGGCGGGTTTTAGAAAAGGGAGATCCGCAGTTGAACACCTGGTTAAATTTACAACTCAGATCAAACAACAGTTTGCCCGCAGAAAAAGTGTTTTAGCTACTTTCTTTGATGTAAAAAAAGCTTACGATCAAGTTTGGCATAAACGTTTATTGTTCAAGCTAAAATCTGTTGGTTTATCTGGCAATATGTACAATTACATTAAATCTTTTTTAGCTAATAGAACAATACAGACTAGAGTGGGAGCTAGTTATTCTACTTCACGACACCTCGACATGGGGATTCCACAAGGTTCAGTGATAGCACCTATTTTATTTAATATCCTTATACAGGATCTTCCTAAAGCTTTTTCAAATCGTGTTGTTTTAGTACAGTATGATATATGCACTTGGATGAATATCACTTTAAAAAAGACAACTCCACAGAGAACACGGAATTACATCAGGAAATTGTATCAAATTGATCTTGATAATCTTGGAAACTATATGTTAGAAAATGGTCTGTCTTGTCGGCAGAAAAAACTAACATGATGCTGTTTGATCCTGGAGGTAACTCAAATAACTTGCCTACTTTCAAATTGCTTGGTGAAGTGTTAAATTACAAACAGGTCGTAAAATTTCTGGGAGTTTACATCACTTCGAAATTAAGCTGGAATGTTCATTTTGATTATATTTTAACAAAAGCACGAAAAACCTTAAATTTTCTAAAGATAATAAGCAAATTATCCTGGGGAATGGTTACAAATATACTGATTCATCTGTCAACAGCGCTGGTCAGGTCTAAATTATCCTACGCGCAAGAAGTTTTTTTCAATGCACCTAAATATTTACTAAAAAAGATTCAGAACTTGGACTGCAAAAGTCTTAAAATTGCACTAGGTGTACCAACTCATGCTTCTACTCTGGAAACGTACAAAGTTGCTGGAATTCTGCCTCTAAACAACCATCGTGAGCTAGCTACAGCAAAGTTTGCAATTAGAACTACTTCACAAGTGAATAATTTTGTGAACCTCACCTGTCTCACCTGTCGGCGTCACCGGGAACAGTGTTGGCCGCTGCACATGATGTCCTCACAAGTTGCCTCCAGCACTCTCGATCTTGGCTAAGTCTGACCACCTCCTGGAGTTTCTTGCCACTGATGTTTGTGATGTTTCTAGCAAGTGATGCAGGTGGCCGTCCTCTGTTTCTCTTTCCTTCCACTTTACCTTGGAGGACAGTGGACATCAAGTCTGTTCTCTCATTACGGATTGCGTGTCCAACATATTTCAGTTTCCTCCGTTGTATGAGTACTAGAAGCTTGCGTGTAGTACCCAACTCATTCAGTATGCTTTCATTTGAGCGCCTATCCGTCCATTTGACCCTCAGCAGTCTTCGGTAAAACCACAGCTCTGCTGCTTCCACTCGTCTTTCATCCTCTTTCTTCATTGTCCATGCCTCGCAGCCGTATAACATCACTGGCCAGACAAGACATTTTAAGAGTTTTATCTTAAGGTCTGCTGTTATGCTGTGGTCTTTCCAAATATTGTTCAATTGAACCATACTGTTCTTGGCCATTCCAATTCTCATCTTTATGTCTTTTGAGCATGTTCCATCGTGTGTCTTGACTGAACCTAAATATCTAAAGTCCTTGACATTTTCTAGAGGGACTTGGTTTAGCATGATCTGGTCCTGTCTAGTGTTATATTTGCCTGCAACATGCATAACCTTTGTCTTCTTTGAATTTAAGTCCAGCCCAGCTGCCTTTCCAACCCGGTCTACCCTGTACAGGATCCTCCTAGAGCCTGTAATGTTGTCTGCCAGTAATCCTGTGTCATCTGCGTAGCGTAAATTTGACAGGTTTCTACCACCAATATTTACTCCCATGTCTTCTATGTCTGCTTCTCTCATGATATGTTCAGTGTATATGCTGAAGAGATGTGGAGACAGGATGCAACCTTGCCTTACCCCTTTAGTGATGTTAAAAAATTTGCAGTTTTGATTATTCCATCTGATTGTTGCTTTTTGATCATTATATAATGAAGCTATGAGGGAAACCAGATGTCTTGGAAAACCCATTTTGATCATGAAGTGGAAAAGACTTTGGTGAATCACGCTATCAAATGCTTTGCTGTAGTCAATGAAAACGATGAACATCTCTTGGTCTGTGTTTCTAATCTTTTCTATCAATATCTGGAGTACAAACAGCATATCTATTGTTCCCCTGTTTTTCCTATAGCCTGCCTGACAGTCGGATAGCTCTTCCTCTACTTTTGGCTTTAACCTGTTTAAAATTATTATCAGCAGTATTTTACTGGCATGACTGATCAGTGCAATTGTTCTATAATTGTTGCAGTCTTTGACA
Organism: Monoplex corrugatus; assembly: GCA_030674185.1. Taxonomy (NCBI): domain Eukaryota; kingdom Metazoa; phylum Mollusca; class Gastropoda; order Littorinimorpha; family Ranellidae; genus Monoplex; species Monoplex corrugatus. Next base: position 6,768 of record JAPXFY010002970.1, read on the forward strand.
TTTCCACTCTTATGTAACATGACAAATTCTTGGAGCTTCCAGTCTGTAGGCCACTGACAAGTCTTCCATATCTTGCAGCATAAGTGATGCATTACTTTGAGTCCACCATCACCTGAGTGTTTAAATAACTCTCCAGGAATATTGTCAAGACCAGGAGACTTTCTGCATTTTAGATCTTTAATGGCAGATTCAACTTCGCTGAGCAGAGGTTCAGGTTCCGTATCTCCAGGGATCAATTCCAAATTTGGCTCTAAATTATTTTCATGGCTGTCAGGCTTGCAAAAAAGTGATGTGCCATATTCGTTCCACCTATCCAAGACATCATCTGGTTCAGTCAGAGTGTGACCATCCTTGTTGTTGATGCATTGGTTTGTTGCTTTGAAATTTGTTTTTTTTCACTTTTTTTATTTGTTTGAAGAGCTCCCTCGACTTCCTGTTTTCATTGTGTTCATTGATTTTACTGCATTCTTGTGCCAGCCAATTTGCTTTGTCTCTTCTGACTTTACTTTTTATTTCCCTTTTCAGTGCTGAGTATTTTTCCCGCTCTCCCTGCTTTCGAGCTTGACTTTTCTTTTCTGCCAGATCTATTACTTCCTGACTTATGTAGGGCTTAGCTTTTTTCCTTTTTTCTTCTTTTCCTAGTTTTTCTTCAGAGATTTTGGTCAGTGTGTTTTTTATGTCTGTCCAGATTTCATCAGGATATGAGTCATTTTCATCCCAAACTTCAAGTAACTTTAAGAAACGATTACTTGTTTCTATACTGAATTCTAACGCCAGCTCAGGGTTTTCTAATTTTGATATGTCGAACTTTGGCGTAGTTTTGGTTTTAGGCTTCTTCAATATTTTCATTCTTAATTTGGTTGTCACAAGAATGTGATCCGTGTCGCAGTCTGTTCCAGGCTTTGTTTTTGCATTGAGGACAGTTGATTTCCAGGATCTGTCAATGATAATATAATCAATCTGATTACGACACCTGTCTCCTGGAGAGATCCATGTGTATCTTCTGCGCAGTGGTTGTTGGAAAAAAGTATTTGTGATGTTCATCTCATTTGCCTGACAAAACAGAGCCAGCATGTCACCTCTCTCATTTCGTTCTCCTAAACCATATGGTCCTATTCCACATTCTGTGTCAGCCCCCTCTCCAACTTTAGCGTTGAAGTCACCCGTCACAATGCATATTTCCTTTTTGGGAATTTTGTCTCTGATAGTTTGGAGGTCATTGTAAAAATTTTCTATTTCTTCTTCTGAGCTAGTGGATGTTGGAGCATAAGCTTGAACTATGTTCAAAACAGCATATTTGGTATTTATTTTGACAGTGAGAAATCTGTCATTAATTGGATTATAGCTTTTCAGAGCTCCAGCATGCTTTTTGTCCAGCACAATTGCTACTCCTCTTGAGCCACCTTTTTCATTTCCACTATATACAACTGTATGCTCTCCTACAGTAAAAAGTCCCTGCCCACTCCATCTAACCTCACAGAGCCCTGTTATGTTCATCTTGCTCCTTTCTAATTCTTTGACTAGTAGGTAGAGCTTTCCTAATTCTAACATAGTCTGTACATTCCATGTCCCTATATTCAAATCCTTTTTTTGCATTTTTTTCTTTTTGTGATTTTGCATTTTTGAGGAGTTTCTACATGTCCGCTTCCAATAACCTCCGTCGGGTAATCCATTACCGTCATCACAGCTACCTTTCACAGACACGGACTCTCCCTCCCCAGTAGCCATTGAGTTCAGGTCCCCCCTGGGGACTCAGAGGACACAGAACTATAACGTTTTCCATTTTGTAAGTTCATCATGTGCAATGATTAGCAAAAGTACAAGCAAGTAGTTTGCGGGTGCCTTCTTGCCGCGCAGTGCACTTACAGTGCTGAGATCCTGACCATTGTTCCTTCGAAGAAATCATCTGCTCACGACATTGAAAAAGAAGCCATATATGAAAAGTGTATCTTCTTTACCCTCATTTTCACCCATCCCCTGCTGCCAGGACTTGTTTGTATGCACCCCTTAGTCTGGCCCCTCCCCCAGCGACCTGTCCGGCTTGCTTGAAGCTGCCAGGGCCCACGAAGTCCCCGCCGGCATAGCTCCTGGGATCGTAAGGACACACAAGCTCCCCCGCCACAACAAGGCTGATGCAATTGGAGGGAGAATTTTGTGAACAAAGAAATTAAAATCAGGTCTGATATTGACTTTCCAAAACGAGCAAAAAACATTTCATCACAAATTGCAACCGCAACTTACATATCTGACCTGATCAAACAATCCAGCATAACTATGGATGAAATAGCCGAAAAACCAACGTTAACGCCTATCCCTACATGGGAAATGCTAAAGGCCACGTTTGATCTCGATTATGCAGACGTTAAAAAAGATGATAATGTCAACATTACACTATCCACAGCTTGTGAACACATCGATGACAAGTACCGTACCCACCTCCACATTTTTACTGATGGGTCAGTCTTAGCAAATCAGAGTGCTGGAGCAGCGTTTTATGTTCCAAAATTTAACATTAAAAAGTCTTTTTTCATTGGGGCAAATGTATCTATATATACAGCAGAATTGGTCGCTGTTGTTCAAGCGTTGCATTATTTAATAATCCTTCGGCCTGTGCCTTTCAAAGTAGTTCTGTTTGTTGATTCAAAATCTGTATTATATGCCTTACAGTCTTTTGATATAGACACAAGACCTGATTTAATAATTGAGGCAAATCATCTAATACACTGTTTAAAGATAAATGGCTCGGAAATCAGTTTATGCTGGGTGCCTTCTCACATTGGTCTTCACTGCAACAACGTAGTTGACAGAGCAGCTAAATCCGGTGCACTCCGTTTTGAAAATTCCATAGAATTACATGTTAACACCTCGGTAAAAGAAGCTTACAACTCGCTAGAATTAGCATCATGGATTCGATTTCATGAACATTTAAATGAAAAATTTGTGTCTCAAAAAAGAATCAAACTTTCAGTTCAAAATATCTGTAAAAAAATGCAGTATTCTTCATTATATCATTTGAGATTAATTGTTACTACATATTTTCGTATTCAACTGAACGCTTTGAAAACAAAATATTGTAAAATCGTTTTATGTATTTGCGGTGAACAATTCACATTGTATCACTGTTTGTTTTACTGCAGAAAGCTTCGTTATTTTTTACCAAAGATGTTTACACAAGGAAACTATCTTGAAAAGCATTTTAAAGAAGTGATATCAGATCAAGTTCTGTTAGTTAA
>JAPXFY010002970.1:12500-17500 GCA_030674185.1 Monoplex corrugatus
CATCGTACTTGAACAATTCCATATGCTCTCCATCCAGATGGATGAGTAATTGTCTGGCAGAATCGTTAAGCATACACAAACCCATGGCCCTTTTCTGTCTTTTTCATTTGGTTTGGTTTTGGTTTGGTTTCTTTTGTTTGTGTTTTTTGTTTGTGTTTGTTTGTTTGTTTGTTCGTTCGTTTGTTTGTTTGTTTGTTTGTTATTTTGTTTTTGTTTGTTTGTTTGTTCGTTTGTTTGTGTTTGTTTGTTTGTTTGTATGTATGAAAAAAGAGGATATTGATTTGCATCGACTGCAGTATGTGGTGTGTGTGTGTGTGTGCGTGTGTGTGTGTGTGTGTATGTATGTGTATGTATGTATGTGTGTGTGTGTATATATGTGTATGTATGTGCGTGCATGTTGTGTGTATGACAAATTTGTATTACCAATGCTTTCACGGCCGTTTCTGGATAAATCTTTATCAAATTTGAGTCAAGGACGTGGATCTGTGCAAAGTCACGAATGCGTAAGTCGGAACATCAGGGCGCCAAGGTCATGTTGACAGTGACACGAAAAGTGCCTGGTTCAACAATTTTTCAGGGCGTAATTCAGGAACTTTTGACAATACTCATATACACATTCTGTCTTCCCTGTTGTGACAGTCTTCCGTCTTCCTCTCTTCACGTTACGTTTGGATTTCAGCTGATGCTTCTCTCTTTAATTAAGGTTATTGTAACAATATCAAAACAAATGTCACCACCCGTGTTCAATCAAATAAGAACCAGAAACACACAAAAATAGCGTAAGAACGCATCATTTAAGTTAAGGCTGGGGGGAAGGAGAACACCAGGTAGACCCAAGGAGAAAATGTTGGACGGACTTGCAGGGTTGCTGAAGACAGACAGGATGGGAGATGTACTTGCCGCGATAAAGAAAAGGTTCGTATGGAGGGCCGTGTTTGCCAACGCCAGGCGGCAGGCCACATGAAGATGATGGTGATGAAGCTAAGAAACACCACGCGGGTGCGGATGGGACCCAGAGCACCAATGCCTCGCCACTCTCTGGACAGTCGTCTCCCAAGCTCCCGACGCCAGTTGACAGCCATTTTATCAAGCAAACGGGGGCTGTCCTTGTGTTGCATGACGCATTCAGACCCAGTCGTCAGTTACATTGTTTACAAACCGAATGGCAAGGTGGGGAGATGACAAACCCCGAGACATAGCCACACAACGCTCACCAACCAGGACCAGTCCAGCCTCCGGACTAAGAGAGAATGGAAGACCCCTCTCTCGCCCCACTCATGTCTTCATCTCTCTTTTTGAACAGCCCGCCCTACCACCAGCCTGCATAAATTGCCAGTTTCTTCCCCCTTACTACAGTCTCGACAGCTGGCAGTCGGAAGCTCCCAACGTTGTGTTACTTCAACTACAGGGGTTGTTTGAATGGCCGCGAAAGTGGCCAGGCATGATGCTCCAGACACAGCCCATTCTGCTGTTCAGCAAAGTCTGACATGTCCCGAATGGGATCCCAAGACAAGTCAGGCAAAAAATTTCGGCCAACCGGTCTTTGTCAAGCGTAAATCTAAGACAGCAAAAACAAACAAACAAACAAAAAATACAAACAAACAAACAAACAAAAAAGAAATAGCAAGCAACAGAGAACAAATACATAATTTGGGGGAAAAGAGGCAACATTAACAAACAACAAATACACAAATTCAGGGGTGGGGGTGGGGGAAAGCAGCAAATAAAAAATCCCTCTGGATTCTTTGTGAGAATTTGTGTGTGAGAAAGGAAGATTACACGAATATCTTGATCATCCTTTTTTTTCTTTCTTCTTCTTCTTTTCTTCTTTATGTGTGTAAAATTGATGGAACAGCACAGAATTTTTTTAATGGACTTGTACTTTGGTTCTTTGGGGTCTGCTAGTTCTAATTACGGAATGGAAGTGAGCACAGAAAAAAGCAAAGTCCTGGTCAACAGCACAACCAACACCCATGCTGAAATCTACATGAACGGGCAACAGCTTGAAGAAGTGGACGCTTTCAAATACCTTGGCGCCACCCTCACCAAAGACGGTCGCTCTACAACAGAAATCAAGACCAGACTAGCGATCGCAACAGCAGCAATGGTAAAGCTAAACAAGATCTGGAAGAGCAGAGAGATCGGCTTTCCATCGAAGATGAAGCTGTACAAGTCCCTGGTGCTCCCCATCCTGCTGTATGGATGCGAGAGCTGGACCATGACAGCAGAGACCACCAAGAGAATCCAGACGTTTGAAACTAAATGCTTCAGGCGCTTGCTCGGGATCTCTTGGCAAGATCGGAAGACAAACGACTTTGTGTGGAGCCAAATAACAACACTCGCAGGCCCACAAGAACCCCTCCTGGCAACAGTCAAGAACAGGAAGCTGTCGTGGTTCGGGCATGTCACACGCCACAACTCACTGCCCAAAACGGTCCTCCAGGGTACACTGGGAGGCGGCAGACGAAGGGGACGACAAGCCAAATGCTGGATGGACAACATCAAAGAATGGACCAGGTTGGATGGCCCCACGCTGGTGCGACAGGCGGAGGACAGGACCGGTTGGCGACGGCTGGCTTCAAGAGTGTCTCTCATCTCTCCTCTACGCCCATCACGGGCAGGAGAATGATGATGATGATGATGAGTTCTAATTACGTTTCATCAGCGATCTAAATGTACCTTGGAATGCCAGCGTCTCTGCAGATCTTGGGCCAGAAAATTGCACAGGGGGCAAATTGGATCAGGTCGTATCCAGCTGATGAGAGTTTATTGACTACGCTTTTAAGGGGACAGTGCCTCTAATTCTCCTGACGCTCCCGCAAACACCACGCCCCCAACCCCACCTCCGCTCTCCCTCCTCTCCTTCCTCTCTCTTGCCACACGAGTGTTGTGGGTTGGTTGGTTTGTTTGTTTGTTTTCGTGTGGAGGCACTCACGGGAAGGCCTACGTACACAAAACGTGCACATATGTACAGGTACATACGTATACACTTTCTTTCGTATAAGCATATATAGATAATAGCACATGCAAGCGTAGCTGAACGTATGACCTATTCTTTCTTCCTCTTACTCTCCCTCTGTCACACACGCAAACATACATGCACAGATGCATGAACAAATTACGTACGCGTGCGCGGGCGCACAAACACACACACATGCACACACACACTTATACACACACACACACACACACACACACACACACATACACACACGCACACATGCACACATACACAAACATACACACACACACACTCACTCACTCACTCACGCACACACACACACTCACACACACATACACACGCACACACACAAGCAAGCAAGCGCACACACACACACTCACATACATACACACACACAACACACAAACGTATACATATACACACATACACACTCGCGCTCACACACACACACACACACACACACACACACACATACTCACTCACACACACACACACACTCACTCACTCACACACACTCACACACACACACACACACACACACACACACGCGCGCGCGCGCGCGCATCTGGAAACTTGAAATTTGAAACTTAAAAACATGTTAATATTCAAAAACATCAGGCATCAAATTCCCGTGGATCTGTTTCCCAGCTTATAGCTGTTATTCTACACACTCAGCATACGCAGACAAATGCAATCACAAAATGCATTAATAAAGGCTGAAGAAATGAAATTAAAAACCTGTTATCCTGATGCAGTGGTTACTGCAAAGAACTACCGACTGGAAGGTTGTGGGTTCGAATCTCATAGATCCCATCAAAATCCTGTGGGTGGCCTGCCGCGTGGTGTTGGCGATCATGGTTCTCCATACGAACCTATTCCTTGTTGCGGCAAGTACATCTCCCATCCTCTCTGTCTTCAGCCACCCTGCAAGTCTGTCCAACATTTTCTCCCTGGGTCTACCTGGTGTTCTCCTGTTGGATTTGTCGGCCCAAACTGGCTCCTACTCAGAGTTGAGTGTGCTATCGGCTCATTGAAAAGACTGGAGTCACACAGTCGAATCTCATCCATTTCACAAATGTTTCACTGAGAAGGTTTTTCAAGATTCCTGGCAAACTCTGCATGTGTCTGTATCTCCCGAGCCTGGTTGACGCCAGGGCGGAGAGTGGAGCCCTGTCACGCGGTCTCAGTCCTAGCTGGAACTCCATAGCATCATGTTTACCATCTCCGTCATCGTCATCGTCTTCGTCATCGTCATCGTCATAGCGTTGTAGATTTGTTCCTGTTTCTGTGTGCTTATTAATATCGGTATAACTATAGACTTTTGCCAGATTTGTGGTACAGTTCCGCTAACCCAGCATTTCTGCAAAATTTTGTGTAGGAAAATAAAATAGTTTTCAGGGAGATGTTTAATCATTTCAGTCGAAACTGCATCAACACCTACCGAACTCGATTTGTTGTGTAGAGACAGTATTGTGCTTTTTAGCTCTTCTAAGGTGATTGGAGAATTAAACCAGAGATCATTCTGAGGTATTGGATCAGTGTAGATTGAGTTGTTACCTTCCATTTCTCTGTGATGTTTGCAGTCTGGAGATAAACCTTCAACTTTACTGTTTTTAGCAAATAAGTCCACAAAGGTTTCTGCTTTGTCCATGTCTGAAGGAAATGTGTATGTGTGTGTGTGCTTGTGTGTATGTTTGTTTGTTTGTTTGGGTGTGTGTGTGTGTGTGTGTACGTGTGCTTGTGTGTGTGTTTGTGTTTGTATGTATGTATGTGTGTGTGCGTGTGTATGTGTGTGTGTGTGTATGCGTGTCTGTGTGTGCTTATGTGTGTATTTGTGTGTGTATGTGTGTGTGTGTGTGTGTGTGTGTGTGTGTGTGTGTGTGTGTGTGTGTGAGTGTGTGTGTGTGAGTGTGTGTGTGTGTGTGTGTGTGTGTGTGTATGTGTGTTGTGTGTGCGAGTGTGTGTGTGTGTGTGTGGTTGTGTGTGTGCATGTGTGCGCGCACACAAAGGCGTGTATGGATGTGTGTGTGCGTGTGTA
>JAPXFY010002971.1:0-5000 GCA_030674185.1 Monoplex corrugatus
GTTGTATTAAATACGCGTTCTTATTCTTTTTTCGTTTTTTTTCTGTTCCCGTTTGCTTGAACGCGGGCAATCACACTTGTTTTGGATTTTGCATTATAATTGTAAACTGATCTCGTGTGTGCACTATAACGTCTCTTTCAGTGTGCACATCCCATCGAAAGAGAAATTCAAAATACACACCTTGCAAGCCTGACGAACGTCTTTCATGACAGACATGATGTTGGTGGGACCACGGGCACAGTTCAGGCCTACCACGGCAGCTCCAGCCTCCTCCAGACGTCGACAGGCCTCCCCATAGGGCACCCCGTCATATGTCTGCTTGTCTTCGTGAGGGATGAAACTCACAGCCGTTGGCAGACCTGATGGACAAAGGAATGTCCGTGTCAGGCCCAGTAAGTACCATGCCATACCATACCATACCATACCATACCATACCATACCATACCATACCATACCATACCATACCATACCATACCATACCATACCATACATCATAATCATAATCATAACCATACCATACCATACCATACCATACCATACCATACCCTACCCTACCACACCATACCATACCACACCATACCATACCATTCCATACCATACCATACCATACAATATCATACCATACCATACCATATAATACCATACTATACATCATAATCATAATCATAATCATAACCATACCATACCATACCATACCATACCATACCATACCATACCATGCCATGCCATACTATACATCATAATCATAATCATAACCATACCATACCATACCATACCATACCATACCATACCATACCATACCATACCATACCATACCATACCATACCATACCAAACCAATACCATAACCATACCACACCATACCATACCATACCACACCACATACACCATACCATATCCTTACCATACCATAAACCATATCCATACCATACCATACCATACTACATACCATACCATATACCATACCATACCATACCAATCATACCATACCATACCATACCATACCATATACCACATACCAACATACCATACCATACCATACCATACCATACCATAACCATACCATACCTACCATATACCATACCATACCATAATACCATACCATACCATAACCATACCATACCATTACCATACCACATACCATACCATACCATACCATACCATACCATACCATACCACCATACCATACCATACCATACCATACCATACCATACCATACCATACCAAAACCATATCACCATACCATACCATACCATACCATACCATATACCATACCATACCATACATACCATACCATATATACCATACTACCATACCATACCATACCATACCATACCATACCAACCATATACATACCATACCATAACCATACCATACCATACCATAACCATACCATACCATACCATACCATACATACCATATACCATACCATATACCATACCATACCATATACCATACCATACCATTACCATACCATATACCATACATACCATACCATACATACACCATACCATACATACCATACCATACCATACCATACCATATCCATACCATATACCATACCATACATACCATACCATACCATACATACCATACCATACCATACCATTACCATACCATACCATACCATACATACCAATACCATACCATACCATACCATACCATACCAACCATCCATACCATACTACCAACATACCATACCATACCATCCATACCATACCATACCATACCATACCATACCATATACCATACCATACCATACCATACCAACAACCATACCATACCATACCATACCATATACCATACATATACCATACCATAATACCATACCATACCATACCATACCATACCATACATACCATACCATATACCATACCATACCATACCATACCATACCATACCAACCATACCATACCATACCTACCATCATACCATACTACCATACCTACCATACCATACCATTACCATACCATACCATAAACCATACATATTACATACCATCATACCATATACCATACCATACCATACCATTACCATACCATACATACCATACCATACCATACCATACAACCATACCATACCATACCATATACCATACCATACCATACCATACCATACCATTACCATACCATATACCATTACCATACCATACCATACATACCATACCATACCATACCATACCATATACCATACCATACCATACATACCATACCATACCATATACCATACCATACCATACCATACCATACCATACATACCATACCATACCATACCATACCATACCATACCAATACCATACCATACCATACCATACCATACCATACCATACCATACATAACCATACCATACCATACCATACCATACCATACCAATCCATACCATACCATACATTACCATACATTACCATACCATAACCATACCATACCATACCATACCATATACCATACCATACCATACCATACCATACCATACCATACCATACCATACCATACCATACCATACCATACCATACCATACATACCATACCAACCATACATACCATACCATACCATACATACCATATACCATACCATACCATACCATACCATACCATACCATACCATACCATACCATATACACACCAAACATACCAACATACCATACAATACCATACCAACATACCATAATACCATACCATACCATACCATACCAATACCATACCATACATACCAACCATACATACCATACCATACAATCATACCATATACATACATACCATACCAACACCATACCATACCATACCATACCATACCATACCATATCAACCATATTACATACCATCCATACCATACCATACCAAACCATACCATACCATACATCCATACCATACATACCATACCATACCATACCATACCATACCATACCACACACATATACCATACCATACCATACCATACCATAACATACCATACCATACCATACCACAACCAACACACCAAACCAACCATACCATACCATACCATACCATACCAATACCATACATACCATACCATACCAAATACAACCAACCACCATACCATACCATACCATACCATACCATACAATACCATACCATACCATACCATACCATACCATACCATCCATACCATACCATACCATACCATACATACCATACCAACCATACCATACCATACCATACCATACCATACCATACCAACCATACCATACCATACCAACCATACCATACCATTACCATACCATACCACATACCATACCATACCATACATACCATACACACACCATATACCATACCATACCATACCATATCCATACCACATATCCATACCATACCATACCCATACCATACCCATACAACCATACCATACCATAACCAACACCATACCATACCATACCATACCACACCATACCATACCATACCATACCATACCATACCATACCATACCATACCATACCATACCATACCATACCATACCATACCATACAATACCATACCATACCATAACCATACCATACCATACCAACCATACCAAACCATACCATACCATACCATACAACATACCAACGATACCATACCATACAACCAAAATACCAACCATACCATACCATACCATACCATACAACACAACATATTGACATACCATACCATACCATACCATACCATACCATACCATACCATACCATACCATACCATACCAACAAACACATATTTGACATACCTACAACATACCATACCATACCATACCATACCATACCATACCATACCACATACCATATCATATTCCATACCATACCATACCATACCATACCATACCATACCATACCATACCATACCATACCATACCATACCATACCATATACCATACCATACCATACCATACCATACCATACCATACCATACCATATCAACACACGATATTGTGATATACCATACCATACCAAACCATACCATACCATACCATACCATACCATACTATATCAATACACGATATTGTGACATACCATACCATACCATACCATACCATACCATACCATACCATACCATACCATACCAACACACGATATTGTGACATACCATACCATACCATACCATACCATACCATACCATACCATACCATACCATACCATACCATACCATACCATACCACACCACACCATACCATACCATACCATACCATACCATACCATACCATACCATACCATACCATTCCATACCCTATACCATACCATACCATACCATACCATACCATATACCATACCATACAATACCATACCATTCCATTCCATACCATATACCATACCAAACCATACCATACCATATACCATACCATACCATATACCATATCATACCATACCATACCAAACCATACCACACCATATACCATACCATACCATAATACCATACCATATACCATACCATACCATACCATATACCATACCATATACCAAACCATACCATACCATATACCATACCATATACCAAACCATACCATACCATATACCAAACCATACCATACCATATACCATACCATATACCAAACCATACCATACCATATACCATACCATACCATACCATACCAAATCATACCATACCATATACCATACCATACCATACCATAATACCATACCATACCATACCATACCATACCATACCATACCATACCATACCATACCATACCATACCATGGCCCAGTAAGTAATAGGATGGATGACCACCTAGTAACACCAGCGCTATTTGTCGTCTATTGCCAGCGTGTACGGTTTTCGCGCAGCCTCAAGGTGTCTGTCAAATGAATACTGGCAGATTGGTTGTAGCACTCACGGAATCGTCCGGGTACTATAACCCCCCCCCCCCCCCTGAAGAAACACATTTCAAACTCTGAGAGGTCTTTACAATTTGTAAGGTAATTTTGTGTGTGTACAGGTGATGTTAACCACACCACAATTGTAAGGTAATTTTGTGTGTACAGGTGATGTTAACCACACCACAATTGTAAGGTAATT
>JAPXFY010002971.1:10000-17500 GCA_030674185.1 Monoplex corrugatus
AAGCAAAGAATCACACGAAAAAAGGAGCCTGATTTTCATATGCTAAGAATGTTTTAATTCATACTGAAGACAAGTGAATATATATCAGCAAAACATCATTCATGACTTGACCGACTTTGGTTTCTGCGTACAGACGAACAAGGTTGAACGGCTTACTGTCTGATCTGGTCTGCAGGTGAAACTCCTCTGAGGTTGGTTCAAAGGTGTAGGACGAGAGTAAATGACAAGAAAAAAGGCGAACAGCATGAGGTCAAAAATGCAGCCTTGTTCCACTGAAGTGGCAGAGCTGATGGAATCCAAAATGACTTTGTCCAAGCAAATTGTGTCCTGTTTTCTGCTGTAAGAGGAGACAATCAAGTTCAGTAGCATGGAAGGAGAAAGGGGGCGGGGGCCGCAATTTTTGCCAAGAATTTTAAATAATCTACTCCTGCTGACAAGATCAAAGGCCTTACTGAAGTTGACAAATGTTAAGCACAGAGACCTTCTCTGTCCTCCTCTCGATTACTGACAGCGAAGTAAAGAGAAAATCCTGACCATTGAGCAAGCCAGGATCTCCAAATAGTATGCCAGAGTTGTTCCATCTACAGCTGTTCTTTTAAATACAGGCTGGATGCTTCTTTTGATAGAGCCGTCGACTCACGATGAAATATCTCGATTCTCAGCCTGTTCGCTGCCTGTTTTAATGTGTCTATCATTCTGGTGGTTGGTTGATGGCTGGCAGAATCGGCTAAGCCAAAACAGCATTCAAGAAGATGACAAGCATTCTTACCAACAAATGCCTATCAATTAACATCAGAAAGAGAGTCCTTGAATGTTATATAGAACCAATACTGTTGTACGGATGCGAGGCGTGGACAGTCAGCAAGCAAAGCCAGATCAAGATTGAGGCAGCCGAGATGTGGTTTCTCAGAAGAATGTTGAGAGTTCCATGGACAGCAAAGAAAACAAACGAGACAGTCTTGATGGAGGCAGACACAAGTAGACCAATCATAAGGAAGATTAGGAAAAGACAAGCAACATTTATAGGCCATTTTATAAGGAAGGGGGATTTGGAGCACCTGGTCACAACGGGAAAGCTGGAGGGAAAGAGAGCACCAGGTAGACCCAGGGAGAGAATGCTGGAGGGACTTGCAGAGTGGCTGGGGATGAGGAGGGTGGGGGAGATGCTGGGGGCACGAGAGATAGAGATGGTTGGAAGTCCATGGTCGCCAACGCCATGCAGCAGGGCACCTGATGATGATGATGATGATCATTCTGGTGGTATCAGTGTTCTGTTGCATAGCTCCCTATCCCCCACCCTTCCCCATTTCAAGACCTTACCAGCAGAAGGATTTTGTGCAGGTTCAGGATGTCTGCCAGTTAATTGCTGGCAGGTTTTAGGTGGAGAACATATGGAACTGTCCGAGTGCTATGAATCCCTCTTGAACAAACTCCACACTCCACAGAGAGGATACACTGTCCTCGTCTTGGAAACATAATCACCATACACTGGATGGAAGCAGCAGTCTTTCCTGGTTCACGGAAAGTTGTGATTCTGACAACCTCAGCTTCCTGCCTCCGAACAGGTATTTGTGTGTGTGTGTGTGTGTGTGTGTGTGTGTGTGTGTGTGTGTGTGTGTGTGTGTGTGTGTGTGTGTGTGTGTGTGTGTGTGTGTGTGTTTTATGGTCGACTATCGTGGTCGATAAAGTCCAATCTTGCACTCTTATTAATTTGCAGGTTTGTGAGGGGGATTGGCGCTAGGTGCCACGCGCATAAGTAGGTTGCTGTTGTTTGCGCAGAGCCTCAGCAACTCTCTCCACCTGCCTCCACAAGTCCAGGGCAAACCGAGGTAAGACAGCTGTTCTCATAGGAGACACAGACGGCTGAACAGTAGACGGCAAGTCGCAGCATATGGCCGGAACCACAAGCAATGCTCTGTGGCAATGCCCTTTACGCAGTATGCGGCCGCGGGATTTTCTGTCTGGGTTTACTCCCATAGCCTTTCACCCACCCAAGGGGTAACGCACAAGGCAGTGGAGACAGGCGCAGGTCGTACAGTCTACTGTCATACTGTAGCAGAGATTTAGCTCTGACCTGACAATAAAAAACAAAATGAATGAAATGAAATAAAATTTGTAGATAAAAACAAACAAACAAACAAACAAACAAACAAACAAACAGACAAACAAACAAACGAAAATATTCTTGGTCTTTAACAATGCTTTTTACTGCCCATTTAGCCAAACAATGCGTACCTTAAAGATCTGCTGTACGTCCTTGATGGCCTGGGGGTTGTCCCGCTGGTACACAGTGGTGTTACACAAGTTGCCAGCCATCAGGGTTCCTGTCTTGTCCGCCACCTCACGCGCCATCTTCAGTGCCGTCTGGTTCAGTCTCTCCAGGTCCTCCTCCCTCCCCACCAATCGCAGCTTCTCTCGGTGACCATAGTACTGTTTGCCAATCAATCAATCAATTGGTCGATCAATCAATCAATCAATCAATCCAGTAATTAATCAACCAATCAATCAATCAGTCAATCAATCAACCAACCGACCGACCGACCGACTGACTGACTGACCAACCAACAAACCAACCAACCAACCAACCAACCAAGAGCCAACCACTCATTCATTCACTCTCACTCACTCACTCACTCACTCACTCACTCACTCACTCACTCACTCAATCAATCAATCAATCAATCAATCAACCAATCAATCCACCAACCAACCAACCAACCAATCAACCAACCAACCGACCACTCACTCACTCACTCAATCAATCAATCAATCAATCAACCAATCAATCCACCAACCAACCAACCAATCAACCAACCGACCACTCACTCACTCACTCACTCACTCAATCAATCAATCCAGTAATTAATCAACCAATCAATCAATCAGTCTATCAAACAACCAACCGACTGACCGACCGACCGACTGACCAACCAACAACCAACCAAGAGCCAACCACTCACTCACTCACTCACTCACTCACTCACTCACTCACTCACTCACTCAATTAATCAATCAATCAATCAATTAATCAATCAATCAATCAATCATCAATCAATCAATCAATCAATCAATCAATCAATCAATCAATCAACCATTTGCGGAAACTGTTTCAATGTGAAATGTGGGACTAGTGGGCAGGGCACTTGCCTAAGACGCAAGAAACCTGGGATCGAATCATGGATAGGACAGGGATTTTCTGTCTCAAACTCCCCTGCCCCCAACTTAGATCTTAGAATCCGTGTGCAGCACGCACTTAGCACGCGTTAAAGATCCCACGGCAACAAATGAATTGTCCCTGGCAAAATTCTGTAGCCACATTTATTTTTCACAAATAAACATAAATGTACTCATATACATGAAAAGACAAGAAACACGGTGCCACTGCATGTGGGAACGTGTTCTCCCTAGTTTGAATTTCACATGGTAAATCCATTGTTAAAGAAAGAACAAACAAATAAAATGAATGAAACAATTTTGTATTCGTTTACGCAGCAGATCAACGTCATCATTATCATGTGCCTTGCCGCATGGTGTTGGCGATCATGGACCTCTACACGAATATGTCTTTTGTCGCTCCTACCCTTTCTGTCCTCATCCACTAATATTTTCTCCTTTGGTCTACCTGGAGCTCTTTTTCCCTCCGGCTCTCCTGTCATGACTAGCTGCTCAAATTTCTCTTGCTTCATGAAATGTCCTATAAATGTTGCTTGTCTTCTTCTAATCTTTGTCATTAAGGTTTCTTTTTGTGTTTGCCTCTTTTAAGACTGTCTCGTTTGTTTTCCTGCGTGTTGACTATCCACGCTTCACATCTGTACAAAATATTGGCTCTATATAACACTGAAGAACTCTCTTCCTGATGGTAATTGATAGGTATTTGTTGTTAGAATGTTTTTCATTTTCTTGAATGCCTGTTTTAGCTTGGCTAATTCTGCTGGATGTTTCTAATGTGAATCCGCCGTCTGGTGAGATGACTGTTCCGAGATATTTAAAGTTACCAACTTGTCTGAATGTTGTGCCATTTTTTTAATATTTTACATGACAGGATTCTTGTTTTCTATTGATTACCATGACTTCAGTTTTCTTGCTATTTAGTTCTAGCCCATAATTTCTGCTTTCTATTATATTCACAAGATTTTGTAGGTCTTTTTCATTTTTCGCAATTGAAACGGTGTGATCTGCATAACGAAGATTATTCATTATTTTTTCTGCCTTTATTCCAGGGAATTCTTTTAGGTTTGTCATGCCGTTTTTTCTATAGACGAAAACAAATCTGGTGACAGAACACGTCCTTGCCTAACCCCTCTTTTGATATTTTGGAAAGAGCTTACATAATTTTTTATTCTCATTGCTGCTGTTTGTTCCCAATACATATTTCTTATTATTCTTAGATTTTTTTTCCCATCAATATTGAACTTTTACTTTGGTTGATCAGTTCTTCGCGTCTTACCCGATCAAAAGCCTTGGTATAATCAAAAACATGAAAATAGAAATCCTTATTCAACTCAACTGATCTTTTTCTGACAGTTCTTAGGATGAACATGGCATAAAGAGTTCCTTTCCCTTCAGGTACTCCACATTATTCTTCTCCTATTTCTGTTTTGATACTGTTCCATGTCCTCTTTATGATTATTCTTAATAGAATATTTGTCATATTCAAGCTGATTGTACGATGCAGTTCGTACTTCCACGTAAATCGAGGCTAGACAATCGAAAAGAAACCTAAACGACGTAAACAGGAGCTCCACTCGAGCACGTTCGTCCTCCAGTAGGGGATGTCATGCTGTGCAGCTGGCACCTGAGTGTCATCAAGTTACAGCCATCAGATGTACAAATAAAAGAAATGCAACTTGACAATGGAGATGAGATGAGATGCTTCCGCAAACTCCTTGGTATCTCGTACAAAGATCATATAACCAATAAGGAAGTGAAAACCCGAATCGAAAACGCCATCGGGCCGTATGAAGACCTCCTGACCTCAGTGAAAAGACGCAAACTGAGGTGGTACGGGCACGTCACACAATCATCTGGACTGGCCAAGACCGTCTTGCAGGGAACAGTTCAGGGAGGGAGACGAAGAGGCAGACAGAGAAAAAGATGGGAAGACAATATCAGAGAGTGGACTGGCCTTGAATGGAATATCATTCTGGGGAAAGCTGAGGACCGTGAGGAGTGGAGGAAGTTGGTTGCAAAATCTTCAGTGGTGCCCCAACGGTCAACCAGACTACGGGACTGATGATGATGATGATGATGATGATGATGATGATGAACTTGACATGTTAGAACTCAGCATGTATATCTAAGAAACGGGGTTTGTAAAGGGAAAGGAGACAGTCTCATGAAAGTGATCGATATCTTAACTCAAATGATTGAATGTCAAGACAAACAAACAGGCCAACCCACCTGCAAGGCCAAGACGACGTCACTTCCGGCGTGGACAAACTCTTCATGCAGAGCTCTGACCAACTCCGGATGTTCCAAGATCACTTCCGGTACGAACGCTCCTGCGCGTAAGTAGCCTCGTCGCTCCAATTCAAACACATATCCCTCCGCCACCAGAATGTTCTCCCCTCTGTTCAGTCTCTCCAACAGACCTAGGAACGTCAAGCACGCTCTACGCGTGAGCATCGCATTTTATCATAGTTTGTAAAATCATTAGAAACAAGATCATGGACACATGTCACCCCTGATGTTCTATGTTAAACTTTCTCATTTCTTTTATACCATAGCTGTGCCTCTACTTAATCATAGTGATATCCTTGATTTGCTATGTTAAACTTTCTCATTTCTTTTGGACCATTGCTGTGTCTCTGATTAATCATAATGATATCCTTGATTTTCTATATTAAACCTTTTCATTTCTTTTAAGAAAGCATAGCTGTGTCTCTAATCAATCATAGTGATGTTGTGTATCTTTCTCGTGCAAATATAGGCGACATGGAATATGTTTTTATATCATGAAAAAAATCATTACTACAGTCTGTACGTCGCCACGCAGGCAGTGCTCCGACATCTCTGATGATTTTCATCAGTTATGGAATTTGCATTTGGCATTTGTAGACAGTAAGGTTCATCACGCTCGGACAGTTATGATAATAATAATTACAATATTTATATAGCGCAAAATCTTGATAAAAATCAAATCTAAGCGCTGAAACAGACACACACGCACACACACACACACACACACACACACACACACACACCACACACACACACACACACACACACACACACACACACACACACACACACACACACACACACACACACACACACACACACACACACACACACGGCTATAAATGGGGAGAAAGAATAAAAGCAATGGAAAATTATATTGAACTTAAGGCTGGAGCGTTATCATGATGGACAGCCAGTCTACATGTACAAGCCAGTGTTTATGTTGCCGGGTGTATTGAACTTAAGGCTGGAGCGTTATTATGATGGACAGCCAGTCTACAAGCCAGTGTTTATGTTGCTGGGTGCATTGAACTTAAGGCTGGAGCGTTATTATGATGGACAGCCAGTCTACAAGCCAGTGTTTATGTTGCTGGGTGCATTGAACTTAAGACTGGAGCGTTATTATGATGGACAGCCAGTCTACATGTACAAGCCAATCTTTATGTTGCCGGGTGCATTGAACTTAAGACTGGACCGTTATTATAATCAGCCAGTCTACATGTACAAGTCAGTGTTTATGTTGCCAGGTGCACTGAACTTAAGACTGGAACGTTATCATGATGGACAGCCAGTCTACATGTACAAGTCAGTGTTTATGTTGCCGGGTGTATTGAACTTAAGACTGGAGCGTTATTATGATGGACAGCCAGTCTACATGTACAAGTCAGTGTT
The DNA here is from genome assembly GCA_030674185.1 of Monoplex corrugatus. Classification (NCBI taxonomy): domain Eukaryota; kingdom Metazoa; phylum Mollusca; class Gastropoda; order Littorinimorpha; family Ranellidae; genus Monoplex; species Monoplex corrugatus. The sequence goes on from JAPXFY010002971.1 coordinate 16,853, forward strand.
TATGTTGCCGGGTGTATTGAACTTCAGACTTAAGATCCAACAACAGAAGCAGCCAGTCTCCATCAGTGTTCATCAGGACGAATGGCTTGCATCAGTGTTCATCACAATGAGTAGCTGGTTGTACGGGTTACAGGTAGCCTTGTTCCTGCTGTATATCAATGGTAATCATCTGTTTTTGTTCACGGCTTTCAGCGGCTCAACAGCTCAGTTGTTACAGCGCCAAGCTCATAACGCAATGGTTGTGGTACAACCCTCTGGCAGGCCACACCTCCCGTCCCCCCCCCCCCACCGCAAGGTCTTACCTTTACGTAGGGCTTATATGCAGGTATATGATCATTTTGGATCTTGTCCATTACATGGCATTTGTGGTGTCATCACATTTGGAATTTATTCCCAGCACGGAGACGTTGTCTTGAGAAACTGAAAGCGAAAAAAGATGGCAGGAAGCACGAATCTGACATGTCTGTCCATTCCTTTGTCTTTTTCGGATGTTGAATCCCTAAATCTGTTAAGCAGTTATTGTTATTGTTGTTTAAAGCCCAGTCGACTGCGTAGAGCCATATCAGGGCTACAACCATTTCAATACGTAAACAATACTTCAACAGGGAAAAAAGGAAAAGAAAATTAAGTACAAATGTCGATGCATTC
>JAPXFY010002971.1:20000-23945 GCA_030674185.1 Monoplex corrugatus
CTAATTCTAGCGAGTTGTAAGCTTCATTTACCGTGTGTGTGTGTGTGTGTGTGTGTGTGTGTGTGAGTGTGTGTGTGTGTGTGTGTGTGTGTGTGTGTGTGTGTGCGTGTGTGTGTGTGTGTGTGACAAACTGGAATAAGCATGTGTAAAGGAGTATAAGATATCATTGTTCATATACAGTAACCTAGTTCTTATATATGCATTTTATTGTGTTTGTATTTTAATCATATATGTTTTATGGCATTCGTGACACTGTGATTTTTCCATGATTCATACTGGAATAAAATATTCTTGACTTGACTTGACTTGAACTGAATGCAAAATGTCTATCAAATGCATGGAGGATAGGGCTGGAGACCCATACAGCCAAATTGTAGCTGAAGGTGCGAAAGATGATATCCAACCCACACAGGAAGAAACCGTCCCAGAGCAAAGAAATCACAGGGAACAAACAACGGTGAACAGACAATAGCCAAGACAGTAAGTAGTCAGGCACATCGGTGTTGGCGATCATGGCCCCCCCACACGAATCTATCCCCTGTGGATCATTTACATATGGAATGGAACCCACCTAAATTTAGAATGCTAGGGATATGGCTCACAAATAATTTGAAGAACTGTGAAATACTGAATTTTCGTGGGGGAAATTTGAATGGAATGGAATGGAATCTTTATTTAATGTCTGTTCACAATAGTGATTTTAGACACACACACACACACACACACACACACACACACACACACACACACACACATACACACACACACATACACAGGAGAAAAAAAAGGGTGGGGGACGGGGATGGGAAGGGGTAGTGGGAGTTTGAATGTAAGAAAGGGAACAATTACAATTAAGAATTCAGAAAATTAAGTTAGCAGTGTCAATTAATAACAGACAAGAAGTAATTAACTCTTCATAACAATCTGCCAACAGGGGATCTGAGAATCAGCTGGACTACCGAAATAATATCATTATTTTTGTTGTAAAGGATATCTCTACAGTCAGTACATGTCGTAAGTAAAATAGGACATTCAAAGATCAGATGGTGGACAGATAATGCTTTTGAACAAATACATACATTCTGTGAAAATTTTGTTTTCCAAGAGTTAAGCCTTAGTTTGTATATCAAGGACGCTAGCTGTCTGGGGCAGTTAGGTATCAGGCTTTGGGTATTGGAAAAATTTGTATAAAGTGAACATTCTAACACAGAACCAAGTTCATGAACTGACAGTCGTATGTTATGGAAAGTTACGGTAATTGCATTATTGGATGCACCGTCTTTTGGGAAATTTGAAGAAATCAAGGCGTTATATAGAACATGTTAAAAAGACTAATCACCCCTCTTGACAGGGTTGCTGGTCTAAAATCCCTCATTTTCTCCAAAATTATTCACTTGTGGATTTTGCTTCCACATCCACCAGACAACCTAATAGATTCTTTGCCAAAATCAATGTTTCAATTTGTGTGGAATAGAAAAAGAGACAGGATCAACAGAAAAACAAGCATCAAATGTGTGAAGAATGGTGGCCTTGGAATACCTGACATAAAGAAATATATTAAAGCATTAAAACTGAATTGGATAAGAAAGCTGCGGTGAAAAACACCAATCATAAATATAAATATGCTTTATGCAGTAGAATTACTTTGTTAGAAAACTTAGGTTCCAATCTCCCAGTAGAAAACTTAGGTTCCAATCTCCCAGTACAACGGCTTGTTAATACAAACTCATTTGGAAAAAAAAAAAAAAAAGTAACTAAAATTACAGCCAAAACAATACAAGTGAATGCATGTGTTTGCGCGCTGTAGCCAAAGAGCTCCCACTTCTATAGTTATCATCCTTCTTTGTCTGTCGTTCAGTGTATTTTGACAGCACGTGTGTCCGCGTTACTTGGTGTGCTGCATTCAGCCACAGATCATTATTATACAGATATCAGAGAGTTCATGTAAATTTTAACGAAAGACAACGAAGAAACAAATTTTATGGTTGTCAATGTATGCCAGGTAAAAAGAAGGAGTCATGTGGATGGAGAGAGAGAGAGAGACAGACAGAGACAGACAGAGAGAGAGACAGACAGAGACAGAGACAGAGACAGACAGACAGACAGACAGAGACAGAAACAAACAGATAGATAGACAGACAGATAAACAGAGGCAGACAGACAGATATACAGACAGACAGATAAACAGAGAGAGAGAGAGACAGAGAGAGAGAGACAGAGAGAGAGACAGGCAGACAGACAGACAGAGACAGAGACAGAGAGAGCGAGGGAGAGAAACAGACAAACAGATAGATAGACAGACAGACAGATAAACAGAGAGAGAGAGAGAGACAGACAGAGAGAGAGAGACAGAAACAAACAAACAGATAGATAGACAGACAGATAAACAGAGAGAGACAGACAGACAGACAGACAGATAGACAGACAGACAGATAAACAGGGAGAGAGAGAAAGAGAGAGAGAGGAGAGAGAGAGAGAGAGACAGAGAGAGAGAGAGAGAGAGAGAGAGAGAGAGAGAGAGAGAGAGAGAGAATATGCCAGGCACATTATCGTACATCAAAATTTATTCAGCAACTTAAAATTTGGAGTGCTTTTCGACATCACATGCTCATTTTCGATTCGCTTGAACAGGACATGAACAAGTTTAAACAACAACAACAAAGAGACGCATAACAGGCACACACATACTGACATCATCATCATGTGCCCTGCAGCATGCCGTTGACGATCATGGCCTCCGTGTGAATCTATCCTTTGCCACTGCAAGTACTTCTCCCACCCTGTCTGCCTCCTTCAAGACTATCTCGTCTGTTTTCTTTGCTGTCTATGGAACTCTCAACATTTTTCTTAGAAACCACATTTCAGTTGCCTCAATCTTGTTTCGAGTTTGCGTGCTGACTGTCCACGTTTCACGTCCATACAACAGTGTCGGTTCTATATAACACTGAAGAATTCTCTTCTTGATGTTAATTGATAGGCACTTGTTAGTAAGAACGGTTTTCATTTTCTTGAATGCTGGTTTAGCCTGGTCGAGCCTGTTGACTATTTCTAATGTGGATCTGCCATCTGGTGAGATGACTTCTCCCAGACATTTAAACTTATCAGCCTGACTTAGTGTAGTGCCATTTGCCCTTATTTTGCATGATGGGATATTCTGGGGGTTTGTTGATGCTGTTGTTGTTGGGTGTTTTTATTTTACTGATTACCACGACTTCAGTCTTCTTGCTTTTTAGCTCCAGCCGTTTAAATTTGCTTGATATTTCTGTTGTATTTACTAGATTCTGTTTTTCATTTTCAGCAATTAGAACGTTGTCATCTGTGTAACGAAGTTTGTTTATCATTTTCCCTCCAAACTTTATCCCAGGGCATTCTTCTGGATTTCTCACGATGGTTTTGCTGTAAAGTGAAAACAAATCTGGTAAGAGAACACATCCTGCCTGACCCCTCTTTTGATATTTTGGAAAGAGCTTATGTCATTTTTTCTGCTCTCATTGCTGCTATTTGTTCCCAGTTCATATTCCTAATTATTCTTAGATCTTTTCCATCACTATTGAGCCTTTCTAGTTGGTTGATCAATTGTTCGTGTCTTCATCATCATCATCATCATCATCATCAGGTGCCCTGCCGTATGGCGTTGGCGACCATGGACTTCCATCCATCTCTATCTCTCGTCGCCCCTAGCATCTCCCTCACCCTCCTTATCCCCAGCCACTCTGCAAGTCCGTCCAGCATTCTCTCCCTGGGTCTACCTGGTGCTCTCTTTCCCTCCAGCTTTCCCGTTGTGACCAGGTGCTCCAAATCCCCCTTCCTCACAAAATGGCCTATAAATGTTGCCTGTCTTTTCCTAATCTTCCTTATGAGTGATCTACTTGTGTCTGCCTCCATCAAGACTGTCTCGTTGTTTTATTTGCTGTCCATGGAACTCTCAACATTCTTCTTAGAAAC
>JAPXFY010002972.1:5000-7500 GCA_030674185.1 Monoplex corrugatus
AAAGATAGCATTAATTTGTTGAAGACATGTTTTTAGACATTGTTTTTCAGCAAGTGTTTTCAACAATCTCCTCAACAGTTTATTTCTCCCTTTGTTTTACTTGTGTCTGCGTAGTTGAATGACTTCTTTATTCATTCATTTATCTTTTTTTTTACTAGACTGGTTACGAAAGGCACACGCTATTTCGTTAATTTGTAAGACTTGTCCAATGTCGTGTTCAAAGTAAATTGTGTCATCATCGTCATCAGGTGCCCTGCCGCATGGCGTTGGCGGCCATGGACTTCCAACCATCCCTATCTCTCGTTGCCCCTAGCATCTCCCCAACCCTCCTCATCCCCAGCCACTCTGCAAGTCCGTCCAGCATTCTCTCCCTGGGTCTACCTGGTGCTCTCTTTCCCTCCAGCTTTCCCGTTGACCAGGTGCTCCAAATCCCCCTTCCTCATAAAATGGCCTATAGATGTTGCCTGTCTTTTTCTAATTTTCCTTATGAGTGATCTACTTGTAAATTGTGTAGAAAAAGGAAAAAGTATCATCAAAGATCTTTCGGTTGCTGATGGTACTGATTCTTAAGGAATGATTTATTTTTCCTATGTACAAATCTTTAAACAAGTCACTTAGTATGCTTAGTCAGATATAATTCCAATTTTGAATGAAGTTTTGATAAAGAAAAAAATGCAATGTTTTAACACAGTACCACAACCTATTGAAAGAAAGTATTACCAATATGGTATTGTCGTCTAGTTTTCTTTCGCTTTTAGTTTGTCTACGAACTGTTTTTCTTGTCTCCTGGCAAAGGTAGTAAACAAGTATTGTGTCTATATCTGTGTTTATCTCTTTTGTTTTTCTCCGTCTTTCAGAGTTTCAGCTTCAAAAGTCAATCCCCCCCCCCACCCGTCCCCTCTCTCCTTTTTTCTCTCTAAGTGTACGTGTGCATACGTGCTCGTGTCTGTACGTGCTTGAGCTTGGGTGTGTGTGTGTGTGTGTGTGTGTGTGTGTGTGTGTGTGTGTGTGTGCGTGTGCGCGTACGTACATGCATGCGTGCGAGCGTGTGTGTGTGTGTGTGTGGGTGTGTGTGTGTGTGTGTGTGTGTGTGTGTCTGTGTCTGTATGTGTGTGTCTGTCTGTGTGTGTGTGTGTGTGTGTGTCTGTGTGTGCACGAGGGGCGTGCGTGTGTGTGTGTGAGTGTTTGGTAACAGACAGCAGAAAATTAGCAGACGGAGAGACAGACACACAAAAGGACTGCTGCTTAAAAATTACAACAACAACAAAACAGAAAAAAAAATCACAAGAAGAAGAAGAAGAAGAAGAAGAAGAAGAAGAAGAAGAAGAAGAAGAAGAAGAAGAAGAAGAAGAAGAAGAAGAAGAAGAAGAAGAAGAAGAAGAAGAAGAAGAAGAAGAAGAAGAAGAAAGAAGAAGAAGAAGAAGAAGAAGAAGAAGAAGAAGAAAGAAGAAGAAGAAGAAGAAAGAAGAAGCAGAAGAAGAAGAAGAAGAACAGGAGAGGAGAGAACAGCCTGGCTGGAAATGTTCAGTCTGGCACAAAACGTAAGCTCTTAATTTATGTTTAGCATGACCTTTCCAAGTCTACGATCTTCGGCAGGAGAACCCTCTGTGGCCAAAGAAAGTAAGATCACACACACACACACACACACACACACACACACAACACACACACACACACACACACACACACACACACACACACACACACACACACGCACACACACACACACACACATCACACACACACACACACACACACACACACACACACACACACACACACACACACGCACACACACAGACCCACACTCAACTCACACACACACAGCACACCAACACACACACACACCACACGCACACACACACACACATACACTACACACCACACCACACACACACACACATTACACACACACGCACACACACACACACACACACTCACTCACACCACACACACACACACACACACACACACACATACACACACACACCACACACACAACACACAACACACACACACACACACACACACACACACACCACACACACGACACACACACTACACTCACACACACGCACAACCACACGCATACACAACACACACACACACACACACACGCACACACACACACACACCACACACCACACACACACCACACACACACACACACACACACACACACACACACACACACCACACACACAGACCCACACTCACATCACACGCACACACACACGCAATACACACACCACACACTCACACAGCACACACACACACACACACACACCACACCACAACATACACTCACACACACACATCACTCACACACACACACACCACACACACACACACACACACCACACACACACCACACACAACACACACATCAATACGCAGACACACTCACAAGCACACACACATACACACACACACACACACACACACACACACACACACACACACACACACACACCACACACACACAACACACACACACACA
>JAPXFY010002972.1:15000-17500 GCA_030674185.1 Monoplex corrugatus
TCCAAAATCTTTTCAGTTATGCGCCATATTGTTTGTAGTAAATACTTTTAACTTGTATTGCAATACATTGCAGCATTTGCTATATATGTATGCAGAAAACTATAATGACGCCATGTCTAGTTGAATCGTAGACATCTTTGAATACGTGATGCAAAAAACAAAACGAAAAAAAAAAAAGTGCTAATGTAGAAATATCCTGAAGCTATGTCTTCACAAGGCTCAAAATTGGAGATGATGCCATCAAACTCATGCCAATTTGACGGTTGTGTGTGGAGACAAGTGATGGTCATATAGAACTGGTCGAGGCTGAATTGGTGAATATGAAATGAGGAAAAAAAAAAACGACATGGAAAACAAGTGCGGAAGTGGACATCCACGTGATTCCCAGAACAAACAAACTGCTTAGTTTGTCAGGAGAGTAGTCGGCGAAGATCCGTATATTTCAGGTCATGAAATAAATAAAAATGTGGGTTTTATAAGACACAGTTAAGTTGCGCGGATCTAGCAGTATGACCTTGAGATGAGGAAAGTGGCTGCCAGGCAGATATCTCGTCTTCTGACAGAGCAACAGGAAACAAAACAACCCCCACCCCCTCCCACCCCCAAAAAGCCGAGTTTTCAAACTTCTAGGACACTGCTTGGCATATTTGAGCCACTGTGTTACATGATCAAAGTTGACGAAACGTGGATGGAGAGACGGAGAAAGAAAGAAAGAGAGAGAGAGAGAGAGAGAGAGAGACAGACAGACAGACAGACAGACACACAGACAGACAGACAGCGACAGAGACAGAAAGAAAGACTGATATATCTTTGTTTCTCTTTTTTTTACCAACATCTCTCTCTGTCTCTCTCTGTCGCTCTCTCACTCACTCTCTCTCTCTGTCTGTCTGTCTCTCTCTCTCTGTCACTTACTCTTTCTCTCTCTCTGGCACTCAGCCTCCCCCCCCCCCTCACACCCCTCTTTTTTATTTCCCTTCAGCGCCATCCATTCTCCTTCCGAGCTTTCCCTTTCTGCCTCTTTCGTGTCAGCGACATGAGCAGACCTTGCCCTCACCACCCCCAAGTCAAACAAGGCCATTACCTTTTGGCCCGGCTCCATTTTCCCCCCCTGTCCGAGATGCTTCCCGCTTCCGGAAGTAAATTGGCCGAAGCTGCAACACATTCATTGGCTCACGCTGATCAGGGACCCGAGGGCAGAAGCCATTGATTGGATCACGCCGGCACGCGCCGCGTCCAAAACGAGCGCATTGATTGGCTCACAACGCTGCTTTCGATTGTCTGTTTCAGGCTCGTACGCGGGAGCGGTGCTAGGCATGCCTCTGAGTGCCGTGTGCACGCGATACCTGGGTTGGCAGTCTGGATTCTACGTCTTCGGTGGGTATAGGCTGGCGGGGGCTTTGTGGGCTGGGCGGTCCCAGTCCCTTTCCTTCGTCTTTCTTTCTCTGTGTGTGTGTGTATGTGTTCTGTTAGATGGCTAAGGCGGTTTTGTGTGGTTGTGTGTTTGTAATTTATTGATTGATGATAATGTGCTTTTCTCTCTCTCTCTCTCTCTCTCTCTCCTCTCTCTCTCTCTCTCTCTCTCTCTCTCTCTCTCTCTCTCTCTCTCTTGCTCGCTCTCTCTCTTTCTCTCTCTGTGTCTCTGTCTCTTGTCTCTCTTCTCTCTCTCCTCTCTCTCGCTCCTTTCTCTCTTTATCCTCTGCCTCTCTCTCTCTCTCTCTTTCTCTCTCTCTCTTTCTCTCTCTATCTCCCCCTTCTGTCTCTCTCTCTCTCTCTCTCCTTATCTCTGTCTCTCTCTCTTTCCCTCCCTCCTCTTTCTGTCGCTGTCTCTTTGTGTTAAAGCATAAATCGTTTATCATTTTGATGTATCATTATTAAATGACTTTTTATTTTCAGTTTTCCCCTTCCATCTCAACCTCATTCTAATATAAAGCATTAAAGTCCTTGGGGTCTTGGGTTTTTGACTATGTGTCTATCTGTCAGTCTGGCTGTCTGTCTGTCTGTCTGTCTGTCTCTTTCTCTCTCTCTCTGTCTTTCTGTCTGTCTGCCTGCCTGTCTGCCTGTCTGCCTCTCTCTCTTTCTCTCTCTCTTTTTGTCTGTCTGTCTGTCTGTCTCTGTCTCTGTCTGTAAGTCTATCTATCTGTATGTCTGTCTGTCTCTGTCTCTGTCTGTCTGTATCTGTCTCTCTCTGTCTCTGTCTCTGTCTCTTTCTTTCTCTCTCTCTCTCTCTCTCTCTCTCTCTCTCTCTCTCTCTCTCTCTTAGCTAATAACTGTTACCGTTGGAAAATGAAATATCAATGTCATTTTCGTTGTCTCTGTCTTGATTCTGTTCCCTTTTGTTCTTGTTTTCCTTGACTGGATATTGTGCAATCATTGAGGTCACAATCACCTCCCTTGTGAAATTGTCTTGGTCAAGATTTATTCTCTGTTTGTGGACAAGGTTTCATCAAAATTTCATTAAACCTTTGGCTTCGTTTCTTCATGTCTTCCGTTGTTCTTGTTG
>JAPXFY010002973.1:0-5000 GCA_030674185.1 Monoplex corrugatus
TCAGTTCTGAAGAAGAGGACACTGCCGGAGCCAGAGTCGTCAAACCCTTCAAGCCTTGTCCCACAACATCAGACTTTAAACGAAACATAAAAAACATAAAAGTCCTTCTCCCTCTCCACCTTCTTCCAACCACCATTCAAAAAAAAAATCCCATAAAACCTCAACAGCCATCAAAACTCACCGTTAGAAAGACAGGCAGAAAGTCGATCCTTGTAACTGACGTTGATTCTTCTAACGAAGACATCAAACTCTCTCTCGCTTCTTTCCACCCTTCTCTGTCTCTCTGTCTCTCTCTGTGTCCTGTCTCGATAGACGGGTAGATCGGTGACACACTGAATACCCGGTTCGACGCTGGGTGGCTGAAAATGTACCCGACACTAGTGGCAACAGCGGGTGAAGAGAGGAGATTAAAAAAAAATAGAAAGAAAAAATGGGTGAGGACTGCCACGCTTGGAGTGCTTTGTGAAGAAGCTTTTGGGTAACTGTATGGCGCGGCACGTTGGCTGAATGGCAAAGACTACATATACAGGTACGGCTGGCTCCAACTTAGAACGACAGCTCGTGTGAAGCGCGCGCACGGCACGCGCCTATGATAATGAGCTTTGGGAACATCTGGTTTTAGGAGGGTGGCGAGAGAGAGAGAGAGAGAGAGAGAGGAGAGAGAGAGAGAGAGAGAGAGAGAGAGAAGGGGGATAAGGTTGTTTGGGGCGGTGGGGAAGGGGCACAAAGGCTAAGGCGTGGTGTGTGTGTGTGGGGGTGGGTGGGGGTGGGAAGTGGGAGTCTTGGGAGGGGTGGGGTGGGGGGTGGAGGTTTCAGTTGCAGTGCGCACGCACACACATAAATACACACATGCAAACACGCACACAAAAACACACATATACAAGTATTAACATCTCTCTTACACGTACAGACAGACAGACAGACAGACAGATAGACAGACAGACAGACAGACAGACAGACTGACAGACAAAAAGACAGACAAAAAGATAGACTGATCGTTAAACAGACAGACAAGACCAAAGACAGATTGATGGACGGACAGACAGACGTCTTTCCAGAATACTACACAACATGTACACACACACACACACACACACACACACACACACACACACACACACACACCACACACACACAGATATATATACATATATATATATACATATACAGACAGACACACACACACATGCACATACTTAATTGCTGAGCAATTTAAAATAGCAGTTACCTCTCCCTTCATCACCACAACACAAAACATATAATTAGATAAACCCACAAAATACACATAACTCCCACATACAATTATGGAAGGTCGTTTACAGTAAGTTATAACTGGACGCACATCATCAATAAAAAAACAAGAACAAAACGAAACAAAAAAACAACCCAAAACAAACAAAAGCAAAACAAAACAAAAACAAAAAACAATCAATTAATTAAAACGTCCACCATTCTTAATTAAAACGAGCAGTTATAGGCAGACACTTACGTCACAGCAGAGCAAAGAGATACAACTCATTTCTGATTACTGCAACTTAAGTTGTATTACATCATTTCGGTATAACGTCGCTTTTTGTATTACGTCATTTCCGCATGGTGTCACGTTTTGTGCATTTTTATTTCTGTATTAAGTCGCCTTTTTGGTATTACATCATTTTCGCATAATGTCACGTTTTTGTGCAGTTTTAATTCGGTATTAAGTCGTATTTTTTTGTATTACATAATTTTTCTTATAATGTCACGTTTTGTGCGGTTTTATTTCGGTATTAAGTCGCCTTTTTTTGGTACTACATCATTTTCTTATGATGCCACTTTCAGTGCATTTTTATTTCGGTATTTCGTCACATTTGTTTGTATTACATCATTTTTTTCGTATGTCACGTTTTGTACATTTGTATTTCGGTATTAAGTAACTTTTTGTATTACATCATTTTCAAATGATGTCACGTTTTGTGCTTTTGTTGTTGTTGTTGTTGTTGTTTTGTTGTCTTTTGTATTATGCTTGACAAAAGTCAGCTGGCCGAACATTTGCGCCTGTCCTGTGTTCTGATTCTATTTTTGTGTTTGTGACCTCTCATTGACCTGTGGTTAAGGTCAAACCTTTAGATGTTGACCGCTTGAAGTTTGAACTTCGTTCAGGAGGAATTCGCCACACTCGAACAATTCCATAATTATGCTCTCCACCCAAAATCTGCCAGCAATTATCTGATAGATCCCTGGGCCTGCGTAAAACCTTATGCGCTGGCAAGGTTTTGAAAAGGAGGAGGGGGGGGGGGAGTAAGGAAAAGGGACTTATGAAACAGTAAGTTGACACTACCAGAATGATGGAAACATTCAGATGGGCAGCCAACAGGCCAGTTTTTTAATGTTGAGGGCTAGGACTGAACATGTGACATGGGATCTGGAGTCCGCAGTTCTATTAATTTAACAGAACCAGCCAGAGAAACACAACAAGAGAAAACAATGCAAAACGACACACACACACACACACACACACACACACACACACACACACACACACACACACACCACGCACGCACGCACACACACACACACACACACGCACGCACGCACGCACGCACGCACACACACACACACACACACATACAACACAACACAATACAACACAACACAACACAACACAACACAACACAAGAGCAAGAGCAAGACAAAACAAGACAATTAAAGACAAGACAAGACAAGACAATTAAAGACAAGACAAGACAATTAAAGACAATTAAAGACAAGACAAGACAAAACAAGACAATTAAAGACAAGACAAGACAAAACAAGACAAGACACGACACGACACGACAAGACAATTAAAGACAAGACAAGACAAAACAAGACAAGACACGACACGACAAGACAAGACAATTAAAGACAAGACAAGACAAAACAAGACAAGACACGACACGACAAGACAAGACAATTAAAGACAAGACAAGACAAAACAAGACAAGACACGACACGACAAGACAAGACAATTAAAGACAAGACAAGACAAAACAAGACAAGACACGACACGACAAGACAAGACAATTAAAGACAAGACAAGACAAAACAAGACAAGACACGACAAGACAAGACAAGACAAGACAAAACAAGACAAGACACGACAAGACAAGACAAGACAATTAAAGACAAGACAAGACAAAACAAGACAAGACACGACACGACACGACAAGACAATTAAAGACAAGACAAGACAAAACAAGACAAGACACGACACGACAAGACAAGACAAGTAAAGACAAGACAAGACAAGACAAAAAACAAGACACAACGACACGACACAAGACAAGACAAGACAAAACAAAGACACGACACGACACGACAAGACAAAAGACAAGAAAAAACAAAGACAAGACAAGACAAAACAAGAAACAAAACAAGACAAACAAACAAGAAAAAACAAAAAGACAAAACAGAAGACAAAACAAGAAAGACAAAAACAAAGAAAGACAAACAACAAGACAAGACAAAGACAAGAAAACAAAAGAAAGACACAAAAAAAACAAAACAAGACAAACAAAAACAAGACAAGACAAAAAACAAGAAAAGACAAAAACAAGAAAGACAAAAACAAGACAAGACAAACAACAACAGACAAACAAGAAAGACAAAAACAAGAAAGACAAAAACAAGACAAGACAAAACAAGAAAGACAAAAACAAGACAAGACAAAAAACAAGACAAGACAAAAACAAGACAAGACAAAACAAGAAAGACAAAAACAAGAAAGACAAAAACAAGACAAGACAAAACAAGACCAGACAGACAAACAAGACAAAACAAGAAAGACAAAACAAGACAAACAAAAAACAAGAAAGACAAAACAAGAAAGACAAAAACAAGAAAGACAAAAACAAGAAAGACAAAACAAGAAAGCAAAAACAAGACAAGACAAAACAAGAAAGACAAAACAAGAAAGACAAAAACAAGAAAGACAAAAACAAGAAAGACAAAAAACAAGACAAGAACAAAAACAAGAAAGACAAAAACAAGACAAGACAAAAACAAGAAAGACAAAACAAGAAAGACAAAAACAAGACAAGACAAAAACAAGAAAGACAAAAACAAGAAAGACAAAAACAAGAAAAACAAAAAACAAGAAAGACAAAAACAGCAAAAAACAAGAAAGACAAAAAAAGAAAGACAAAAACAAGAAAGACAAAAACAAGAAAGACAAAAAAGAAAGACAAAACAGAAACAAAAACAAGAAAGACAAAAACAAGACAAGACAAAAACAAGAAAGACAAAAACAAAAGACCAAGACAAAAAAACAAAAAGAAAGACAAAAACAAGAAAGACAAAACAAGAAAGACAAACAAGAAAGACAAAACAAGAAAGCACAAAAACAAGACAAAGACAAAACAAGAAAGACAAAAAACAAGAAAGACAAAAACAAGAAAGACAAAAACAAGAAAGACAAAAACAAGACAAGACAAAAACAAGAAAGACAAAAACAAGACAAGACAAAAACAAAACAAGACAAAACAAGACAAGACAAAAACAGAGAAAAACAACAAAAAAGACAAGAAAAACAAGAAAGACAAAAACAAGACAAGACAAAAACAGAAAGACAAAAGAAAACAACAAGAAAGACAAAACAAGACAAGACAAAAACAAGAAAGACAAAAACAAGAAAGACAAAAACAAGACAAGACAAAACAAGAAAGACAAAAAACAAGAAAGACAAAACAAGAAAGACAAAACAAGAAAGACAAAAACAAGACAAAGACAAAAACGAAGACAAAAAAAGACAAAAACAAGAAAGACAAAACAAGAAAGACAAAAACAGAAGACAAAACAAAACAAAACAAGAGACAAAAAAGAAAGACAAAAACAAGAAGACAAAAACAAGACAAGACAAAAAACAAGAAAGACAAAAACAAGAAAGACAAAAACAAGACAAAGACAAGAAAGACAAACAGAAAGACAAAAACAAGAAAGACAAAACAAGAAAGACAAAACAAGCAAAGAAAAGACAGAAGACA
>JAPXFY010002973.1:10000-12500 GCA_030674185.1 Monoplex corrugatus
GAAAATCATACAGCGATGAAAAGTGCCAACATTAAGTGTAACAGAATCATAGAGCAAGCCAAAGAACAACACTGGACATCTTTTTGTAAATGTGAAGTAAATAACCACAAAGACACGATAAAGATTTGGGAAAATCTAAAATTAATGAAAAACGGGATTAAGTTGCCATCAATTCCAGTAAAGCTAGAAAATAACCCTATTCCTAGCTCATTGGAAAAAGCAGAAGCTTTTGCAGACGTGTTTGCTGAGGCCTGTCGTGTAGAAGGACTCCCTGTCTCTGATAGAAATTATAGGGAACGAGATGAAAAGAAAGATGTATATAAGGACCCTGCCTCTGACAATACTCACTACATAAATGCATCACTCACACTTCAAGAATTAAAAGATGCCATTCAGTCCCTTCCAAGTAAAAAAACGTCAGTTGGACTAGATGCAATTTCCAATGAGATGCTGAAAAATTTACCAGAAAAGTTTATAATCTTGCTACATGACATATTTCAAAAATGCTGGAATAGTGGGATAATGCCTAACAACTGGAAAGAAACAATAGTGGTTCCTGTATTAAAACCAGGTAAATGTAATACCGATTTGAAAAACTACAGGCCAATTGCATTAACATCACATGTATGTAAACTAATGGAGAAAATAATCTTAAAGAGACTGATGCACTATTGTGAAAAGAATAAAATAATACCAGTAAATCAGGCAGGATTTCGAAAAGGCAGGTCACCAGTAGAGATCCTAACAAAGCTAACTACTAATATAAAACAACAATTTGCAAGACGTCAATGTGTTTTAGCTACATTTTTTGATATAACGAAAGCATACGATCAAGTGTGGCACTCCCGATTGTTATTCAAATTTAAAAGTATTGGGCTGACAGGTCACATTTTTGGCTATGTTAAGTGTTTCTTAGAAAACAGAGTATTTCAAACGAGGATTGAAAATGTATATTCCACGAAACGAATTCTTCAAATGGGTATCCCTCAGGGATCCGTTATAGCTCCCCTTCTTTTCATGATATTAATGCATGACTTACCCAGTAAAGTCTCTAAGCATGTAGTTTTAGCTCAATATGCTGACGATTTATGCATGTGGATGCAGGTAAATATGAAAAAGAAAACTCCTTTGCGCTGTATCAATTATACACGCAAATGCTACCAATTAGAACTTGATAAAATAGCGCGATACATGGTAGAAAATGGGTTACATCTATCCCTGGAAAAAACAAAAATAGTTTTATTTAATAATGGAGCTAACCCAGTAAATATTCCCACTTTCAAACTGGGAGATACTCTTCTTCAGTTTAACGAGTCGATTAAATTCTTAGGAGTTTTCCTTACAGCAAAATTATCTTGGAATCAGCATATTGAATACTTATTAACCAAAGCTCAAAAAAGTTTAAATTTCATAAAAATAGTTCGCAAACAGACATGGGGTCAAGATTCATCAACACTTGTTCATCTTTGTAAATCGCTTGTTAGATCTAAATTAACCTATGCTCAAGAAATCTTCTTCAGTGCACCGAAACACTTACTAAAAAAACTGCAGAGCATAGATTGTAAAGGTTTCAAACTTGCACTGGGTCTTCCAATGCATGCTTCCTGTCTTCGGACATATAATGAAATCAAACTGTTGCCACTTGATGAGCAAAGGAAAGTCGCTTCTACTAAATTTTTGTTAAGAAACACTGCCGTAGAAAACATCTCAGAAACAGAAATTAAACTGAAATCAGATACCGACTTTCCAAAACGAGCTAAATCAATATCTTCACAGGTCACACTTGCAACATACACATCTGACGTCATGAAAGGCTCAGGAATTGATCTAGACGTAGATCCTGTATCTATACGACCTTCCTTTTCGCCAGTACCCAGTTGGGAACTCCAAAGAGCACGATTTGACGTACACCACACTAATTTAAAAAAAGGAGACAATATAAACTTACTGGCAAGTCAGGTTAAATGTCATATAAACGACGTATATTCTGATCATTTGAAAATTTACACTGATGGGTCAGTAATTGAAAGAAAAGCAGGCTCAGCGTTTTTAATACCTGCTCTCAAAATTGAAAAATCTTTCTACATAGGACTTGATAAATCTATCTTTACAGCTGAACTCTTTGCAATATTAATGGCTTTAAACTTTCTGATAAGTCTTCCTAGGACAATTTTTCAGATACTTCTTTGCGTTGATTCAAAATCAGTACTTCAGGCTCTTGAATTATCAAAATTACAAACAAGATCAGAAATGATTCTGGAAATAAGTCACTTGATTCATAATTTATCTTTAAGAGGCACTGATATTACTTTTTGCTGGATACCTTCTCATAGTTCTTTTAGTTATAATAATAAAGTTGACAGGGCTGCCAAACGGGGAGCTAATAACTCACCAGATTCAAACAATATCCAGCTTTCTCTCTCGTTGCACGAGAATTACACTTTAGTGGACAACTACGTCTGGAAGCAGTTCCAATTAAAACAGAAAAAGTATGATAAAT
>JAPXFY010002973.1:20000-23937 GCA_030674185.1 Monoplex corrugatus
GATAGATAGATAGAGAGAAAGATAGACAGCGATAAAGATAGATAGCTAAATAGACAGACAGACAGACAGATAATAGACAGATATATACATAGATGGACAGACAGAAGACAGACAAACAGACAGATAAATAGATAGCCAGACAGACAGATAGACAGATAGATAGATAAATAGATAGATAGAAAGATAGACTGACAGATAGATAGACAGATAGATAGATAGATAGATAAATAGATAGATAGATAGACAGACAGACAGACAGACAGATAGATAGGTAGACAGATAGACAGACAGACAGATAGACAGACAGATAGATAGACAGATAGAAAGATAGACTGACAGATAAATAGATAGACAGACAGATAGATAGATAAATAGATAGACAGGCAGATAGACAGACAGACAGATAGACAGACAGACAGATAGATAGACAGAAAAAGAAATAAAGAAGTAGAAGACAGGCTCCCACTGAATCATCGTCATTCTAACAATCAGAGCCACACACCTTTCACAACATCCTGTTCATGTCTCACACATCAGCTGGAACCAAAACAACAGCACCAAAACCATCCACCCCACACCACCCGATCCCCGCAGAGGCGGGCAGCCATTAACAGAGATGTAATCCCCACCCGGGCACCAGATGAACATTAAACAGGATGGAGGCGCGCTGGAGAAACGGGTGTCAAAGGGAAACAGCCGGGCGGACATAATTGACAGGGGAACAGCTTTCTGTCCCCTTTGTCGTGTTGACAGGCAGAACGTGCCCAGCGCGTGGCGCTATTTTTATTTTATACTCTACGTTCACCTTCGTTAAATGGTTGTAGGGGTTGGGGGATAGGGGGGAGTATCACACGAAAAACAGTCATAGGGAATAATGTCACACATACAGACACACATTAACACACAGACATACACAAACACATACCCTCTTTACTCCTCCTTTATCCCCCCCCCCTTTTTTTGTGTCTAAAATCACTTTAGTGAATAGACATTAAATCGAAGACCAACACCAACACACAGACACACACACACACACACACAGACACACACAGACACAGACACACACACAAACACACACACAGACACACACAGACACAGACACACACACACACAGACACACATTAACACACACACAGACACAGACACACACAGACCCAGACACATACACGCGCGCGCGTGCACACACATCCACACACAGACACAGACACAGACACAGACACAGACACAGACACAGACACACACAGACACAGACACAGACACACACACAGACACAGACACACAGACACAGACACACACACACACACACACACACACACACACACACACACACACACACACACACACACACACACACACACACACACACACACACAGACATAGTGAACAGACGTTAAATCAAAGAACGAACACACACAGATATATATATATTTACACACACACATACACACACATATATATATACATACACATATATATATATCTGTATATATATATATACATATTTGTCTATCCATATATCTGTATATATCTATGTCACCTTCTCTCTCTCATCCTACAACATTAAAATCCCAAACAGCAACATTAAAAACTGGCCTGTTGGCTGCCCATCTGAATGTTTCCACCATTCTGGTGGTGTCAGCTTCGTGTGTATGTATATATACACGCACGCACGCACGCACGCACGCGCACACACAGACACACACACACACACACACACACACATACTCACATACACACACACGCACACACACACACACACACACACTCACACACACACACACACACACACACACACACACACACACACACACACACACATACACACACACACACACACACACAAACATACAAACAAACAAACAAACAAAAACAAAAAAAATATAGTGTGTGTGTATGTTTCTCGTGCTATTTTTTTCTCAACGAATTTTTTTGGACTTTTTATGTGGGTGTTTATTTTTCCTTGATATTTTCCTCCGACAACATCTATGAGTTTTTGTTGTTGGATCCCCCCCCCCCCCCCCCCTGTCAATTTCTAAGACTTTCTTTTTCTGTATAAGTAAACATTTTCCCTGGTACATTTTTCTTTTCTTTTTTTTTTCCTTTTTTTTTTTTTTCCATTTTTAAATTTTTTTTATAGCGTTCTAGGTTTCTCTGATACGTGTTTGCACGTTGTCTTGCGTACACTGCGCAGGTGGTATGTTGCTGCACAATCTGCATCTCCGTCTATGGTGGGTGTGCATGCGGGGTGCTTTCATGCTCCATAAGCCACCGAACACTGACATGACTTACGGGATCTTTAACGTGCATAGTTGATGTTCCGTATACATACACACACGCAAAGGTGGTTGGTTTAAGTGCTGGCAGGTCTGCACACGTGTTGACCTGGGGAATGGTGAAAAATCTCCACCTTTTACCCACCAGACGGGAGGAACTTAAACAGGATCGAACCTCTGACCTTTTGATTGAAATTTCGAAGTTTTGCCCACTTGGCCACGGGCCCGTCCTTTTTTTATTTTTATTTTTTTGTCGCTAATTCCTGTGATTTAATTTATATGACCGTCGCGTTCGTACCCAAAGTCCACAAGAAAGAAGTCCCCCTCCGTCCCATAGTCGCATCCAGAGGTTCCATCATGTATGAGACGGCTAGATTTGTGGCGGACATCCTATCACCTCTCGTAGGACACACAGATCATCACATCCACAACAGTGCTGACCTAGTGGAAAAACTGAGTAACTACACCCTCGCTCATGATGAACTCCTTGTGTCATATGATGTCTCTGCCCTATTTACCAGCGTACCAGTGAAAGAAAGCATAGAGATCATACGCCGAAGGTTACAAAACGACCAAACCCTCCACCAACGTACATCTCTCACAGTGGACGACGTATGTGAACTCTTGTCCTGCTGCCTCACCACCACCTACTTCACCTTCCAAGGTGAATTCTACCAACAAAAAGAAGGAGCAGCCATGGGCTCCCCAGTAAGCCCAATAGTAGCCAACCTGTTCATGGAGGATTTTGAAGAGAAAGCATTGGCTTCTTTCCACTCCCCACCACGATACTGGGGCGCTACGTAGACGACACCATGACTATCCTCCCCCAGCAACTGGTCGAACAGTTCACAGAACATCTGAACAACCAACACCCAGCCATCAAATTCACGAGGGAAGTGGAACAGAACAACTCCATAGCCATGCTGGACACCCTCATCACCAGAACTGATGGCATTCTATCCTTCTCGGTCTACCGTAAACCAACTCATACGGACCAATATTTACAGTTCGACAGCCACCAGCCCCTTGAACACAAACTGGGAGTGATTCGAACCCTTACCCACAGAGCTAACACCATATGCAGTACCCAAGAGGCAAAAGACAAGGAGACAAACCACCTGAAAAAAGTGCTCACCATCTCGGGCTACAAAAAGTGGGCCTGGAACAGCCCGGGAGGCAGGAAATCCAACACCGCATCCCAACAGCCAGTGAAACAACACCAGCGCAAGGGACACATCACCATCCCATACGTAGGAGGTGTGAGTGACGCTCTGTCCAGAAAGATCAGAAAACTGGGGGTGGCTGTACATTCCAAACCTTCCAACACCATACGCAGCCAGCTGGTCACCCCCAAGGACAAAACCAGCAAACTCGACAAAGCTGGCATTATATACAGAATAGACTGCCAGGACTGTAACCAACATTATGTCGGTGAAACTGAACGCCCCCTTCAGAAGAGACTAACAGAACACAAGAGGGACTCTTCTCCAGTAGGAGCTCACCTACACGCCGAAAAACATCAATTCAGTGCGGACAATGTCAACATCCTGGACAGAGAAAATAAGTGGTTCCAGCGAGGAGTCAAGGAGGCCATCTACATCGCAGCCACCAACCCCCCGCTCAACAGGGACCGGGGCCGTTACACCCTGCCCCCGGTGTACCAT
>JAPXFY010002974.1:0-5000 GCA_030674185.1 Monoplex corrugatus
CAGCAAGAAGACTGAAGTCATGGTGATCCGTAAAAAAACATGAAATCCCCTCAAGCAAAATAACAGCAAACAGCACAACCTTGAGACAATTTGATAAGTTTAAATATCTGGGAACGATCATTTCACCAGATGGCAGATGCACATCAGAGATAGCTAGCAGAATCGGCCAAGCCAAAACAACATTCAAGAAGATGAAAAGTATTCTTTCCAACAAATGTCTATCAATTAGCATCAAGAAGAGAGTTCTTGAATGTTTTATAGAACCGATAATGTTATACGGTTGTGAGGCGTAGACAGTCAACAAGCAGAGCCAGAACATGATTGTGACAGCCGTGTTGAGTTCCATGGACAGCAAAGAAAACATACGAGACAGTCCTGACAGAGGCAGACACAAGAAGATCATTGATAAGGAAAATTAGGAAAAGACAGGCAACATTTATAGGCCATTTTATGAGGAAGGGAAATTAGAGCACCTGGTCACAAAAGGAAAGCTGGAGGGACAGACAGCACCGGGTAGACCCAGTGAAAAAATATTGGACGGACTTGCAGAGTAGCTGAAGACAGAGAGGGTGGAAGATATGCTCACGGCAACAAGGGATAGAAACGTATGGAAGGCCATGGTCGCCGGCGCCATGTGGCAGGGCACTTGATGATGATGATGATGATGACTGGGGGTCCGTATCCCGATCTCTGTAGGCATTAGAGTCATTGTCTGGTTGTCAGGCTGTGGTGAAGATGTCCTCCCAAGGGCTGGCTGGTAATACAGTCCAGATATTTTGCTGTCTTCACCACTGGCTTGCTGACTGCTTCCACACGTCATTCCACGTGTGAATACGACGTTGTGTCCACCTGCAAGACTGCCTAGCCCTTGTGGTCTCCCTCTGCCTCGGTCCCCTCACTCATCACGACTAAAGTCTGACTCCTGGCTTTGTCGTCCACCCCTGCCTCAAAAGTTCATCGGGGAGAGTTGATGTTGTCGATCTGTTGGTGGTGTATGCAAAACTAGTATAAGCTACAAAACACATACACCAGGTAGGACCCCAGGACCTGGCCAGCTCATGGGTTTATGCGCAGTCTTAAGGGTTGTGGCAAGATTATTTTGGATCTTTTTCATCAAATGGCGCCAATGACGTCAGTGCATATGGAATTCATTACGAGCGTGGAGACGTCATGTTGATAAACTGAAATTGAAATTGAAAATGGTGGTGTATCTATCAATATTCTGTCGATCAATCCGAGATCACTGTTTTCTATCTTGATTACATATAAGCAGAGTAGTTTGGAACGACCAATCTGACAGAACACCCACATGTTTCTTTAAGTCTGAAAGACGTATACCGAGTTTCGTTAAATCTTCAAGTATATAACTTATAATTCTTTGTTAGGTAGAACTTTTCTGTTTTTCGCAACCAATCCTTTGTCTTTTTTCCTGAAGATGAACATGACAACAACGTATCTATTCCTAAATTACATGAATGGTCTTAACCTGTGCGCGATATGTATTTGTTCATGTGTTATGTCTGGGAGTTTCAGTTTGTTGTGCAGAAAAGTTATGACACTCTTTTCAGTTTCTTCCGCAGCTTCTCTTAGTCTCCCTGCAGATCTATTATTTTGATATTTTCTCTTCTTGTGTGTTTGTTCTAGGTCATTTCTCGTTTCTTTCTGTTCTTTTTAGCTTTTCAAAGGTGGCACTTTTCCGGAAGTGTCTTCTTATTGTTTAATTAAACGGTCTATTTTTCTCAATTTCAAAATCATATTTTTGTCCGGATCTCAAAGGTCTCTCACAGAAGTTTCTCTATTTTTGGTTCAGCTATTTATACTCATCCTTGCTGGCTGTTATCTTAGAGTAAATAGCTTCTAATGTAGAGAATGATAACAGCATGTGCCATACTATGTTCACGATATCTGGCCGTCGTCCCCTCTACGCTGTCGTCTTCCTCGAGCCTGACAGATGTCGCGTGTCTTTCTGTCTGTCGTGTGTACTGTGTTATTTTGTGGTGTTGCTCCTGTTCTCCGTGCGTGTGCGTGTGTGTGTGTGTGTGTGTGTGTGTGTGTGTGTGTGTGTGTGTGTGTATGTGTGTGTGTGTGTGTGTGTGTGTGTGTGTGTGTGTATGTGTGTGTGTGTATGTGTGTGTGTGGTATAGTTTGAAACGTATGTACATGTGTGCGAATTTGTATGTATGTTTACTGTGATGTGGCGTGAATTACGTGTATGTATGCGTGTATGTGATGTGTGCATGTATCTATACGAGTGTGTATGTGCGTGTGTGTGCGTGCAGGTGCGTGCGTGCGTTCGTGTGTGTGTGTGTGTGTGTGTGTTTCTTTGTGTGTGAGTAAGGTGAAAGAGGGAGAGAAGTTTTACTTGAAAAGAATTCGGTGCAGGGTGCACCAAACCATGCAGCCTATTGAGCACATGTTATTTAGTGTCTTTTCACCCGAGAATATCGGTGTCCCAAGCTGTCAATAGCGGCACGCTAATCTTGTTCCTTGTTGGTGTATACAAAGTGTTTGTGTGAAATTCAGGAAGTTGTTGATCAATATGTATGATATAGAATGGTGAGGGAAATGAAGTTTGTATTGATTCACTGTGTACTCTGATACCGTCACACCTGTGTAGGCCTGCCTCATGGCTTTGTAGTGATATAATGAGTTGTACATACTTTTAATGGTGATACAGTGACCTGTGCAGTGTTATACATCGTATTCTAGCGATGATATAGTGACTTGTACACAGGTGTACATACTTTTAATGGTGATACAGTGACTTTTACAGTGCTGTACATCATATTCTAACGGTGATATAGTGACCTGTACATTGTTATATATCATGTTTTAAATGTGATATAGTGACT
Organism: Monoplex corrugatus; assembly: GCA_030674185.1. Lineage (NCBI taxonomy): Eukaryota > Metazoa > Mollusca > Gastropoda > Littorinimorpha > Ranellidae > Monoplex > Monoplex corrugatus. The sequence goes on from JAPXFY010002974.1 coordinate 2,853, forward strand.
TGTACACTATTGTATATCATGTTTTAACGGTGATATAGTGACTTGTACAGTGTTATACATGTACATCATGTTTTAAATGTGATATTGTGACTTTTACACTTTTGTATGTCATGTTTTAACGGTCGCACAGTGACTTGAACACTGTTGTACGTCATGTTTTAATGGTCATATAGTGACTTTTACACTGTTGTACATCATGTTTTATCGGTCATATAGTAACTTGTACACTATTGTACGTCATATTTTAACGGTCATATAGTGACTTGTACACTGCTGTAGGTCATGTTTTAACGGTGACATAGTGACTTGTACACTGTTGTATTGCATGCTTTAACAGTGATATAGTAACTTGTACGCTATTCTACAGCATGTTTTAACGGTGATGTGGTGAATTCTGCATTTTCCTACAAAATATGTCCGTACTATCATGTTTTCGGTTATACAGTGGCCTGCTCTCTGTTGTGCATCGTGTTTTAACATTGACTCTTCATTTGCATACCGTAAAGAATGGTTTAAAGAGTGACTCATTAATTTGCATACCATACACGTGTTTTAACGATTCATATACTGATATACCAGACATATATAGTTTACCGATAATTCATTTATTTGTTTATCCTACAGAAAATATTTTCACTGTCATGTCATTCACGATGGATTTCCAGTCCAGCAATATATTGTGTCTGCTGTTCTGTCTTGGGTCTGTGTCAGGTAAGTGTGTTTTGATTCTGATGGAATGGATCGGTGTTGCTGTGGTGGTGATAAGGGGTGGTGGTGAAGGACGTTGAATAAATGTGCGTGTGTGTGTGCGTGTGCGTGCGTGCGTGTGTGTGTGTGTGTGTGTGTGTGTGTGTTATACCGCTCATCATGGAGAAGCTGCGTTGGCGAAGGTGCCGCCTCCTACGAACAAAGCAGGATCAGTGGAGCACAAAAGAAACGAGAGCTGCGTAAATCCCGAGCCTTCCGCGCACGAATGGGCCTCATCAGTCACAGCCGGACACATGAATCGTGATGATCCTTGGTCATCGTTGATCACGACGGACGAACAACAACAACAACGATATATATATATATATATATATATATATATGTGTGTGTGTGTGTGTGTGTGTGTGTGTATGTGTGTGTGTGTGTAAGTGTGCATGTGTGCGTGTATATAGATGTGTGTATTTGAAGCAAAAAACAAACTAAAACACACACAAAACACACACATCAAACATACACACGCACACACACATACACGTGCGCACACACACGTGTAGGTGGTAGAGGAATCATTACAAGCATGAAGATTTCCATTAAAATCATTGTTGATAATAAAACCAATGTCAACAGTGATGATCGTGATGATGATGGTGATGATAACAATGATAAGGACAAAATATATCAATGACACTGACGAGGAAAATGACTTCAATACTTACGATAACAAAGACGTCGTAAAATTGGATGATGATGTTATGATTATGCTGATGAAAACATTTACAACGACGCCGCTGCCGCAGCCAACGACGATGATGATGATGATGACGGCGACGACGACGATGACGACGACTACGATGACGATGATGATGATGATAATGATGATGGTACGGTGGTCATAATGATGTTGACAATGGTGACGATAATAACGGTAATGACAATATTGTGGCGTCAGGTGTACGTCTACAGCCCTGTTACTCAGGATATGTGGAAGTTGTTGAAAACCAGACAGTGACCTTGACCTGTGATCAGTACAGTGGTACAGTACAGTGGTCAGTTCGCACACCATCATCAACAACGTCTAATGATATCGGTACATGTGACACCACATCCTGTACAGTCCCTGTCTTCAACGCTTTCTCCCTGACCTACATCAGTGCTGGCAGCAGTACCTTCACCTCAACACTGACTACTAGGGCCCTTGGTGGGACACGGTATGCATGTGGCAGTTCTGGTGACACTGAGTCCTGTCTGCTGCATGTTGTTGGTAAGTGTGTGTGTGTGTATGTTTGTGTGTGTGTGTGTGTGTGTGTGTGTGTGTGCGTGTGTGTGTTTGTGCGTGTGTGCGTGTGTGTGTGTATGTGTGTGTATTACGTAAAGGGTATACTGTCAACATCCACCATTACCGTGTCAATCCCCAGCAGTGTGTGTGTGTGTGTGTGTGTG
>JAPXFY010002974.1:10000-23937 GCA_030674185.1 Monoplex corrugatus
TGAAAAGTATTGGGCTAACAGATCACATTTTTGATTATGTCAAATGCTTCTTAGAAGACCGTGTAATTCAAACAAGGATCGAAAATGTGTATTCCACAAAACGATTTCTTCAAATGGGTATCCCTCAGGGATCCGTTAGTGCTCCCCTTCTCTTCATGATATTATTGCATGACTTACCCAGTAAAATTTCTAAACATGTAATTTTAGCTCAATATGCTGACGATTTATGCATGTGGATGCAGGTAAATATGAAAAGAAAAACTCCTTTGCGCTGTCTTAATTATACATGTAAATGTTATCAATTAGAGCTTGATAAAATAGCACGATATATGGTAGAAAATGGACTGCATCTATCCGTGGAAAAAACAAAGATAGTTTTGTTTAACAGTGGAGCTAACCCAGCAAACATTCCCACATTCAAACTGGGAGATACTCTTCTTCAGTATAACGAGTCGATTAAATTCTTAGGAGTTTTCCTTACAGCAAAATTATCTTGGAATCAGCATATTGAATACTTATTAACAAAAGCTTAAAAAACTTTAAATTTCTTGAAAATAGTTCGCAAACAGATATGGGGACAAGATACATCAACACTTGTTCATCTCTGTAAATCACTTATTAGATCTAAATTAACCTATGCCCAAGAAATCTTCTTCAGTGCACCAAAACACTTACTAACAAAACTGCAGAGCATAGATTGTAAAGGTTTCAAACTTGCATTGGGTCTTCCAATGCATGCCTCTTGCCTTCGCACATACAATGCAATCAAATTGTTGCCGCTTGATGAACAAAGGAAAGTCGCTTCTTCTAAATTTCTGTTAAGAAATACCACCATAGAAAACAGCATCGAAACAGAGACAAAAGTAAGATCAGACACCGACTTTCCGAAAAGAGCTAAATCAATATCCTCGCAGGTCACACTTGCAACATTTACAGCTGATGTTATGAAAGGCTCTGGAATTGATCTAGAAACAAATCCAGTAACTTTAAGACCTTCGTTTTCACCAGTACCCAGTTGGGAACTTCAAAGAGCACGATTTGACATATACCACACTGACTTAAAAAAAGAAGATAATATCAACTTACTGGCAAGTCAAGTTAAAAGTCATATAGAAGACTTTTATTCCGATCATTTGAAAGTTTACACTGATGGATCAATAATTGAAAGACAAGCAGGCTCAGCGTTTTTAATACCTGCTCTCAAAATTGAGAAATCTTTCTATATAGGACTTAATAAATCTGTCTTTACTGCAGAACTCTTTGCAATCTTAATGGCTTTGAATTATATGATAAATCTTTTTAGGACGATTCCCCAGATACTTTTTTGCGTTGATTCAAAATCAGTACTTCAAGCTCTTGAATTATCAAAATTACAAACAAGATCTGAAATGATATTGGAAATTACTCACTTGATTAATAGTTTATCCTTAAGAGGCACTGACATTACTTTCTGCTGGATACCATCTCATAGTTCTTTTTATTACAATGATATGGTTGATAGGGCTGCCAAACGGGGGGCAAAGAGCTCCCCAGATTCAAATCATATACAACTTTCCCTCTCATTGCATGAGTGTTATACCTTAGTGGACACCTATGTATGGAAGCAGTTTCAAGATAAACAGAAAAAGTATGAAAAATGTTACATGAACTTTGAAATTAGCAAAACACCGAAGCAGCTTCCTGCCAGCAGAAGTATACAATCCCTTATGTATAGGTGGAAACTTATGCATTCAAAACAAAATACACTAGGAATGTAGTGTGTCTGTGTGGAAAGAAGATAACACATAGTCATATTCTTTCATGTGTTCGGGTAAAACGACATATACCTACGCTATTAACGAAGACAGTTTCTGACATATTTGCCTCATCATCCTTAACATATGAATTTTTTGTTAGCCTGTCAAAAAGTCCTATAGCGAATTATCTTTAACGTTCTGTTACTTCTCATGTTCAATGTTATGGTTAGCCAGTTTTGCTGTTTCAATCGTTAATCCTCTTTTCTCCTCAAGTTTTTGTTGTTGTTGTTGTTGTTGTTGTCTAAAATCACTTTAGTGAATAGACATTAAATCAAAGACCACCACCACACACACACAAAAAAAACCCTCTCAAGTACACTGCACAATGTAACAAATTGAAAAACATAATGAATAATACGATGTGCTTAATACAAGTTAACGCACACGTATATAACACAATGTACCATAATCATGTTTACAGTTTATGTGTGTAGGACAATGTCAGACAAATAAAAATGAAATTAATTACTGAATGAATTAGTAATAACAAAACATTGATAATGATAGTATGAACATATAATACCAATGTTGCGTCATGATATCATTACGCCAGTGTTGTATCATGATTGTGATTATACCAGTGTTGTGTCTCACAGAACGGCGCCTACACACAGCTGGTGTCCAATAATGCCACCATTGACACCTCCACCTCCACCACACAGGACAAGACAGGGCGCTGTGACATCACCAACTCCCCATTACCTGGCGACATCGGTACCTACACCTATAGAGTGATTGTCTCTCCTGGTGATACAGATAAAACTGACAGCAGTGTTGTTGTTGGTAAGTGTTCTTTCTTTCTTTCTTTCTTTCTTGCATCTATCTTCCTATCTCTGATCTACACACACAGGCACACATACATATACACATATCTATCTATCTATCTATCTATCTATCTATCTATCTATCTGTCTGTCTATCTGTGTACCTATTTGTTTGTCTCTCTGTCTGTGTGTCCGTCTATCTATCTATTTATCTCTCTCTCTCTCTCTCTCTCTCTCTCTCTCTCTCTATCTATGTATGTATGTATGTATGTATGTATGTATGTATGTATGTATGTATGTATGTATGTATGTATGTATGTATGTATGTATGTATGTATGTATGTATGTATGTATGTATGTATGTATGTATGTATGTATGTATATATTTTAGGTTCAAATATTTGATGGCATAATAGCATATCAGGTATCAAACAAATCAATCAAATTTGAATATTGTCTCTAGCATATTTATCACAGTTTGTACTAATAAAAATACTGATCAAATTCAAGTTATCGTTCAAATCGGCTCTCAACGTGAGCGTTCTTGCTAGCCTTTGTCGCAGGTTGAATCCATTGTCGTCGAAGTCGATCAGGAGCATGCCAAGTGGCGACTGTGACCTATTTTGCATCCGGAGGACGTGGCCAATGAGTTTCGAATCTATCTATCTATATCTATCCAAAACACATACACACACACACACACACACACACACACACACACACACACACACACACACACACACACACACACACACACACACACACACACACACACACACACACAGAGAGAGATATATATATATATTAATATGTATATACATATGTATAGATAGATAGATAGGTAGATAGATAGATAGATAGATAGATAGATAGATAGATAGATAGATAGATAGATAGATAGATAGATAGATAGATGTACAAGATACAAGATACAATATAGTTTATTTGTCCCGAAGGAAATTACGTTGCCAATCACATTACAAATTAGACATAAAATTATACATTATAAATTATAAAGGCATTAAAAACAAACAATTAATATTTTCACATACATTATAATATAACATACTCTCGCATATCACAGCGCGCTGCTCTCACATAGACCAAGTGCCAATTATCACAATAAACATTAAAATAGTAAAAATAGAGTGCAGGTTAAGCATAAAGATTTCAAATAAAATTACGAGTATAAGCGTTGTTAAAAGATAATATGGCTTTGGGTATGAAACTGTTTTTGTATCTCGTTGTCCGTGTCGTCGGTTGTCGTAGCCTACCACTCCTGTCAATTCGTCTTTTGTCAAACTCGCCCACAAGTGGGTGAGTTTTGTCATTCAGTATGTTAACTGTCTTGTCAGTCAGTCGTTTGTAGTAGGCCATGTCCAGCGTCTCATGTCTTTGTCCTGTCACATTTCCAGCTTTTTTGATGATCTTCTCCAGCCTTTCCCTGTCTCTCTCTGACACATTCCCACCCCAGCACACAACCCCAAAGAATAGCAAGCTGCTGATGGCAGATCTGTAAAATGAAGAAAGAATTTCAGAGTTTACTCTAAAAGATCTAAGTTTTCTAAGGCAATAGAGTCTTGGTTGTACCTTCTTAATGATAGAATCTGTGTTTTCTGAAAAGGAGAGCTTGTTGTCAAAGACGATGCCCAGGTACCTGTGCGCATCCACTCTCTCCACTTCCTCACACTTGATGCGCACAGGCTCCAGGGTATCAGTCTTGGCTCTGGTAAAGTCAATAACAATTTCCTTAGTTTTAGATGCATTCAGTTCCAGAAAGTTTTCTTCACACCAGTTCACAAAGTGTCTCACCTCTTCTCTGTACAATAAATCATTTTTCTTACAAATCATTCCAACCTGACTGGTGTCATCCACAAATTTAACTAAAGGGCATGACTCATCCTTCTGTCTTCCATCTGCAGTATACAAAGTAAACAAAAATGGTGAAAGAACAGTTCCCTGGGGGGCACCAGTGTTGGCGTACAGCACATCAGATAGAACAAAGGGAACATGAGATGAAGCAGATGCAATAGGCAGTCTGACAAATTGAGGTCTAAAAGTCAAATAATCAAAAATCCAAGATATAAAATTTTGAGGGATGTTAATTTTAGACATTTAATCAACGAGGAGATGTGGCTGGATGGTATTAAAAGCACTACTAAAATCATAAAACATCAGCCTAATAGAGTTGTCAGGTTTGTCTAGGTGACTATACACAGTATTTAAAACATACAAAAGAGCATCTTCAACACTTCTATTCCTTCTATAAGCAAATTGTAAGGGGTCAACAAAATCAGAGACAAGAACAGACAGCCTATTCAATACTATTCTCTCACAGAGCTTCATGATAGCAGATGTTAAGGCTACGGGCCGCAAGTTGTTCATCTGCGTGACCCTAGGCTTCTTTGGTACTGGAATGATGGCAGAAGCCTTCCAGCATTCAGGGACCTTTTCTAGTCTGAAACTAAGGTTAAAGATTACTGTAAAAATATATGCCAGCTGATTGGCACACTGTTTTAAAACTTTGGGGGAAACCCCGTCCGGGCCAGGGGCCTTTCTAGGGTTGCAACCTTTTAACAGACGACGCACCTCATTCTCGTCTGTCTCTAAGCTAATGTCATTGTCTTTCTTGCCTGTTGAAAATCTCTCACGGATGTTTTCATGGTGAGAAGAAAAATCTTTACTATCAAATCTACAATAAAACTTGTTGAGTTCATTGGCTCTGTCTTTGTTGTTGGCAGGGTCTGGCTGTGCCTCACTTTGTCCCTTCTTTGCATACCCACTCATCAGTTTAATGTTGTTCCAAACTTTCTTCATGTTGTTACCAGCAAAGTCCTTCTCCACCTTTTTCTTGTACTCTTCCTTCCCTCTCTTAATTTCCCCATCAAGCTGTTTTTGCGCTTCCCTGCTTTTTGCCTTGTCCCTCTCCACAAAGACTTCTTTTTTTATGTTTTAATGCTTTAACTATATCCCCTGTTATCCATGGCTTTGAATTTGCATACACTTTTACCTTTTTTTCTGGTATGGCAGTGTCAACACAAAAGTTAATATATTCAGTGGTGACATCTACGAGTTCATCAAGGTTGTCATTACTATGCACAAACATGTCCCAATCAGTACAGTCCAATGCCCCTTGCAGGGCCTCGCAGGCTTCTGTTGACCACACCTTGATGGTGCGCCGCTTGGGTTGTTCCCTCCGGACGACAGGTCTGTAGCGGGGAAGTAGCTGGACGATATAGTGGTCAGAGCGTCCAAGCGGCGCTGTAGTGACTGACTGATAAGCATCTTGGACATTTGCATAACACAAGTCTAATGTATTCTTGCCCCTAGGCATATTGTTGCCCCTACGTATATATGTGTATATATATATATATCTGTGTGTGTATATGTGTGTGTGTGTGTGAGTGAGTGTGTGTGTGTGTGTGTGTGTGTGTGTGTGTGTGTGTGTGTGTGTGTGTGTGTGTGTTGGAAATTAAAAACATATGTATATGCATATTAGTTTGAAATAAACATTTTGTATTTTTATTTAAATTATATAATTTTATTTCATAAATCAACAGATCTACTGCTGGTATATCGAGGAAAATGTAGTCATTCATTTGTAATCTTCACAAGTATAGCCATTTAATAAAGATATGTTACTACGTGATTGCTATTTTGAATGTCAGAGATCTGTTATTATGGGTAGGATTATATGGTGGATTTTAGCAGATGACATTTTCGTCTTTTGTTTTCAATGCCTTTATAATACTGAACGACTTACCTTTCATTCTAAAAAAATATCACTGATCATGAACGATTAACACTTTTATTTCTAGTATATCTACGTTACTAAACTATTTACCTTTGTCTCTTAATGTTACAACAGTACTAACAGGTTTACCTTTTTATTTCATGTGTACTTATACTACTGAATATTTCACCTTTTGTTTCCAGTGTTATGATTTGCCTTTCTGTTTTCAGTTTATAATATTGAATGAATTACCTTTTGTTTCCTGGGTTTTATAATACTGAATGATTAACCTTTTGTCTCCAATGTGTTTATAATGTTGATTAATTTATCTTTTGTTTCCAATATCATGATACTACTGAATGAATTACCATTTTGTTTCAGTTTTATTATGATATTGAAGTATCTAACTTGTTGACACTGTCATCATACTGAATGATTCAACATGTTGAATTGTCCTCATTGTCAGCCACACCATCACCACCTTCCATAACCTGCAACCCCAGCACAACCTATGTGGCAGAGAACAGCAGTTTGCAATGTACGTGTAGTGGTGAAGTGGGTAAGCCATCAGGACGCCTGGTATGGTTCTACTCCAACACAGCAGAGAACTATGGTGGTTATGGTGACACCAGTCTACAGCTGACTCTGACAGTCAGCAAAACTGATGACGGTAAAACGCTTCGTTGTGACGTCAACTGGGTCACTGACGTCACTGGGCCTTCTCACACCATCAGACTTCCTTGTGAGTGTCTGTGTTTGAATCCCCAGTACTACTGACATCTATTGGATATACAACATAATAACTTAGTGAATAGGTCTGTGTTTGAATCTCCACTCCAATGTACTGACAACTGTTAGGCTTACAACATGACTTAGTGGAGGTTTTGTATTGTTGTCATTGTTTTATTTTTGTTTTCAAGTTTTTATGTTTGAATCATTTATGATATTGATATGGTTTTACAGTATGATTACTTATACAATGTGTGGTTCTTTCTGAATAGTTTTGTAGAAATTTCGTGATAGAGTTTGATCAAGAAGGATTCATCGCACCCAAAGTAATCCATATGTGCACCATCCAAATTAACCAGCAATTCTCTAGCAGACTCCTTGAGCCTGCACAAAACATCTACTGACAAGCACTACAAAAGAGAGGAAGGAAAAGAACTACGAACATGATAGTAAGATAAAGATTCACACATTAAGACAGACAACAAATATATCTTGAACTGGAAAGGGAGGTCAGTGAGCTACGAAGGACTAAACTGACACTGGCACAGTGAATGACGCGTGAAGACGGGCGTCAAATATCGCATTTTTGTCTTGCAGGTTCACACTGAACTCGGTAAAGATATGAGATCTCCAGTTCACAGCATTGCTAGCCATGACAGACAAAGAGCTTGTCATTCATGTCATACATTCAATGTATGAAAGGACAAAGACTGTCATCCAGTCTCTGAATGTTTTAACTTTATCACTAGATATGTTCTGATACCGGCTTTTCTCAGTGCAACTAAAAGCACTCGCGTTGGCTTGTCCATCGTTCTCATACATAAAGATCTGTGGTATCAGAATTCATGCATTAGCATTCTTGTTAATTCTCATTAATCAAAGAAGACAGAGGTCTTAAGAAGAATGAATAAATAGATCACCATTTCGCACATTGTGATGCAAGTTACTCTCAAAACAACCCACACCCTGTGTGTGAAAAACCACAGCGAATACACGCACATTGTGGAACAAAACAAAAACAAAGAAGAAAGAAAGAAAGAAAGAAAGAAACAAACAAAAGCTGTGTCCAGCGCATACACACATACGCGCACACACACACACACAACACACACATACACACACACACGCATACACACACGCACACACACACACAACACACATACACACACACACACACACACACACACACACACACACACACACCACACACACACACACTCACACACACACACACACACACACACACACACACACACACACACACACACACACACACACACACACTCACACACACACACTTACAAATGTTCATAATTATTGCAGATGGTCCTGATGAGGTTATCATCACAGGAAGCAGTCCCTTTGACACAGACGGTTCCCAGACCTTGACCCTGACCTGTAGCATCCCTCAGGGATCTACACCTGTCCCCAGCTTTACCTGGACGCGATCTACAGGCCCTGCTGTGGTTCATCAGCAACAGACATATACATTCCAGCCACAACAGTCAGAGGACGGTATACGGGTGACATGCAAAGCCAGGAACACTGTTAGTGGCGTCACTGCCACAGACACTTTTACTGTTGATCTGAACTGTGAGTTGCTAAAATATTATTGTACAGTGCACAATGCAGTCAACAAAATAACGAAAAAAAAACTTATTAATAATATACTTCAAAGCACATCATTAGTTGTAATTTTACATGCAATACGAACCTATTCAAAAGTGACAGTAATAATGTTGTAACAACAATGTGAGTCAGGTTGTATGGAGAGTGTTGTACATCCCCATGGGATAACGTGTGTGCAGTCCTTCCTCGTCATCCTCTTCCTTTATAATGAAATTTCTTCAGTGTACTTCTGTCTGCTTATACTGGAACATATCATGGAGAGATGAATTGTCAATGTGCAGTGAGACAGGAAGCTAAGCACAGTATCATGTTGTATGTGTGGAGTGTCTGCCACTCCATATGTGCGGCGTTGCTGTGGTCTTTGTCTTGACTCTGAAGTCCAAGCATCAGTTCTGTTGTTGTATACTTGAAGTTGTGCCTGTTTGACTGGCTATCTTATCATGTGGCCAGACCACTATATTCCTCAATCATCTTTTACATTTCTGCATTCTCATCAGGTCTCGTCTCATCTGAGCTGCTGTTTTTCTGAGACATCTGATGTTTCAAGTTTTGATTTTTCTTTCAAGATGTTTCAACTTGCTTGTGAATGTGTGCACAACAATTAAACTGATAATCTGACTTTTGTTTCCATGAGGATGATTGGAAGCTTGCTACAGATGAATGGATGTTGGTAACTCTCAGTGTCGGCCCTTTGGAGTTTGGTCTCAGTCTGTCAATTTTCCATCCTCGGTAAATATTCTGTTGTCACATTTGTCAGGTCTCTGTACTACTCACATCACTTCTGTCTTGCTGGTGTTGATTTTCGTGCAATAGCATTTGTAGATGCTGTTTATAAGTTGTCTGTCTGTTGTTGCAGCTGTTCTTGTCGCAGTTCATGATCCCTTGTCTTGCGCCTGTTTTGTCTTGTGAACAATCTTATGAACAAAGTTCAACCATCATGACTAATTCTTTATTTGTTCTTTGATTTAACGTCTTTTCACTATAAGTGATATTAGACGGGGGAGGAGGGAGAGGGGAAGAAAAAATGGAGAAAGATAGTTGGACGGGTTGGATTGGGGCAGAGGGGAGACAGAGTGAAAAGTCATAAGTAGGTGGGAGAATAGAAAAATGGAACGAAATCTTAACACTAACATTAGTAACAATTAACTTCAACAATATGACGGGAAATTTAACACTAAAACACAAACTGCATAATGTTAAAGTAATGCCTTAACAGGACTGTGAACTAATGAATCCGACATTTTATCTAACAAAGAGTGAGCTGATGTTACTGTTTCGAAATGAGTTTCAGAATAGTTTTCTTGCGTAAACATTTTTGGTATAAAGGAACGTAGCATTGTGCAGTAAGATAAACAGTGAAACAGTATGAACTGTTGGCCGCAAATACACTTGACATTTTTACAATATTTTGTTTTCAATGCGTTTAGCTGAATACGAAAACGAACAGCAGCAATCGATCTCAAATGATATACAGAAGAATACTGCAATTTTTTACATACATTTTGAACAGAAAGTTTTATCATTTGTTGTGACACAAACTGTTCATTTAAATGTTCATGAAATCGAATCCATGAGGCTGATTCGAGCAAGCTGCAAGCTTCTTTTACGGAAGTATGAACATCTAATTCTATAGAACTATCAGAATTTTGTGCACATTGCTTTGCTGCTCTGTCAACTACATGTACTTCGTTGCCATGAAGACCAACGTGAGAGGGCACCCAACATAAACTGATATCTGTATCTTTTATCCTTAAACGATGTACAAGATGATTTACCTCAATAAGTAAATCAGGCTTTGTGTTGGCATCAATAGACCGTAAGGCATATAGTACAGATTTTGAGTAAACGAAAACTACTTTGAAAGACACAGGTTTAAGATTTACTAGATAATGCAATGCTTGTATAATAGCGACTAATTCCGCTTCAAATATAGATATGTTTGCCCCAATGAAAAATAACTTTCTTATTTTAAATGTTGGAGCATAAAATGCTGTTCCAGCACAATTATTTTCTAAGACTGATCCATCGGTAAAAATATGAAGGTGGGTACGGTATTTTTCATCGACGTGTTCTCTCGCTGTGGATATCGAAATGTTGATGTTTTCATGTTTCTTAGCGTGTGTATAATCAATATCAAAAGAGGCTTTTTGCATTTATCATGTAGGGATGGGCTTTGTTGATGGTGTCTCAGCTATTTCATCCATATTTATGTGAGACTGTTAAACCAAGTCAGATATGTAAGTTGCAACAGTCATTTGTGATGAAATGGTGTTTGCTCGCTTTGGAAAGTCAACATCAGACCTGATTTTAATTTCCTTACTCACAAAATTGTCCGTTCGTGAAGTAGTTCTAACGGCAACTTTTGCTGTTGCCAGCTCACGATAGTTGTTCAGAGGCAAAATTCCAGCAACTTTATACGTTTCCAGATTAGAAGCGTGAGCCTAGAGCAATTTTAATACTTTTGCAGTCTAAGCTATGTATCTTCTTTAATAAATATTTTGGTGCACTGAAGAACACTTCTTGCGCATATGATAATTTAGATCGTACAAGTGCTGTTGATAGATGAATTAGTATGTTTGTATCCATTCCCCAAGGTAATCTGCTTATTATCTTTAGAAAATTTTAGGCTTTTCTTGCTTTTGTTGAAATATAATCAAAATGGACATTCCAATTTAATTTCGATGTAATAAAGACTTCCAGAAATTTTACAACCTGTTTGTAATATAACACTTCACCAAGCAATCTGAAAGTAGGCAAGTTACTTAAAGTACCACCAGGATTAAATAGCATCATGTTAGTTTTTTCTGCTGACAACGACAGACCATTTTCTAACATATAGTTTCCAAGACTATCAAGATCAGATTGATACAACTTCTTAATGTAATCCAGCGCTCTCTGTGGAGTTTCTTTTTTAAAGTAATATTCATCCAAATACATATATCATCAGCGTACTGTACCAAAACAACACGATTTGAGAGTGCTGTAGAAAGATCCTGTATAAGGATATTAAATAAAAGCGGTGCTATCACTGAACCCTGTGGAATTCCCATGTCAAGATGTCGTGAAGTAGAATAACTAGTTCCCACTCTTACCTGAATTGTTCTATTGGCTAAAAAAGACTTAATCGTAATCATACATATTGCCAGATAAACCAATAGATTTCAGCTTGTACAATAAACGCATATGCCAAACCTGATCGTAAGCTTTTTTCACAAATTCTTTGGTTCTGATGATGTCGTGTAAATACTGCCAGTCTTTATGAAAGGATCACTATGGCGGGGACACTGAACGAAACAGTCAATTATCATTGTGTTCTGTGCAGACCCTCCCACGTCTGATCCTGTGATCACCACTAACTCCACTGGGGTCATGTGTACCAAGGTGACATAGTGACCTTGACCTGTGTTGTCACAGGAGGTAAACCAGTCAGCGCGACCTCTGTGACCTTTTCCTGTCCCGGTAAATCTGACAAACTGGATGTGGTGGGGTCAACAGGGGTTAACAGTAGTGTGACCTTTAACCCTGTGACGCCAAACGACCACGACAAAAAGTCACGTGTACCACAAGTTTGGAAACAAACCAGCTGGTACAACAAGAAAACAGAAATTTTTAAACTCTTTTGAAATGTGAGTTGGTTTTACACACACACCACACACACCACACACCCACACACACACAAACCACCACACACAAAAAACAACACCAAAAACAACACACAAACACACAAAACACACACCACAAAAACAACACACACACACACACACAAAACACACAAAGTTTGGGCCAAACCCCAAAACAAACAACAAAATATAAATATAACTTTTGTGTGTTTTGGTCCTTTTTTGTGTCTGTGTGTCTGTCTGTCTCTCCTTGTTTTTCTGTTTTCCCGTCTCTGTCTGGGGCTGGGCCCCGTTTGTCTGGTTTTTTCTTTTCTTTTTTGGTTTGGGCGTTTTGTCTGTCTCTCTCTTCCCCTCTCTTTTTCTCCTCACACTTTTTTCTTTTTGGGGTTTTGTTCTGGGTCGTAAGGGTATGTAAAAGGTTGGATGTCCCCTGTCATTCTTGGATAAAGGGGGCATACTCCCAACAAATTAACGTGCAGGGGTGGGGTGCTTACGGCGGGGGTGAGTGGCATGCAAGCGGGGCGAGCCGGGGTGTGTGTGTGTTGTTTTGGGGTGTGGTGTGGTTTTGTGGGGTGGGGTGGGGTTGGGGGTGTGGGGTGTGCGGGGCATGCGCGCACGGGAGATTGTTTAAATTTTCTTTTTTAAATTTTTTTTGTATTTATTTGTGTTTGGGGGTTTTCTTTTTACACATTCTTATTAAAAAATTTTTTTTAACTTAATTTTCAATTTTTTTTTTACTATCGTTTGGGCACAAAGACTGAAATGGTTTTTGTAATTTTCCTATTCCTGAAAAAATGGACGGGGCATGCTTTTGAAATTTAACCGGTTTTTTCGCCGTATCAATGACCATTCTTATCATAATCCATTTTGGGCCCTTTTTATTCTATTTTATTACATTATTATTTTTTTTATTATTTATTTTATTATTTAAATTTTATTAATTTTATTATATTATTATTATCATCATTATTTTCCCTAATCATTTATATCAAACATCCAAATTTTTCGTCATCATTATCATTTTAAAGAACCGTTTTGGGCCAATCAATGAAATTCCCTTTTCATATTTCGCCATTGGGGTTGTTGTTGTTTTTTCTTCCTTTTTTTTTTTTTTTCTTTTTTCCTTTTTCTTTTTCTTTTTTCCCTTTTTCTTGTTCGTCCCTTTGTAAAATTAGAAAATAAAAATAACATCATACAAAATATTTTTCGCATTCACATTAAATTTTATAATTTTTTGTTTTCTGTTTTTTATTTGATTTTATTGGGAATATGATTGCTTTTTTTTTTATCTCATGATTATTATTATCATCAAATTAAAGTTTACTTTTGATTAATTAAAACATTTCCAAATTAAATTCCATTATTTTTTTTATCAAACATTATTGCCAGTTGTAAATTTCTGGGGTATTGTTTTTTATCAAATTTTTATTGGGCATTAAAGATCACTTCATTATTGGGAATTTTTTTTATCTTAATGTTTTCATAAACTGCTATCATTTTGTTATTATTGTCGTTATTTAAAGGGGGTTTTTTCCCAAATTTTTATTTCATTCAGTATTAGTTTTCGTTTAAAATTTTCATATCATATTAAAAATATTTCATACTTTTCATTTATCAATGTTTTTTTTTATTTTCTAATTCATTTAGTTTAAATTTAAATTTTTTT
>JAPXFY010002975.1:7500-10000 GCA_030674185.1 Monoplex corrugatus
CCATCAAAAAGGTCACATTCTTGACTGGATCATTTCTCGTGATCATCACAATTCCGCTACTGACAACTGCTTAGTTCTTTCTACCCGTCTAACTTCAGCCCTTCCATCTGACCACTCTGCAATTCTCTGTTCTCTCGACATTTCTCCTCCTTCCCGTACCATGCGCACAGTGACTCGACGCAATCTCAAATCTATCGACCTCTCCACATTTTCATCTGATGCCTCCCGTCTCCTTTCTGAAAAGTCACATAACCTTGCCGATGAATTCTATACTACTCTCCACCATCTTCTGGACACTCATGCTCCAGCCACAACCCGTCTTTTACCTGACCGCCCCCCTACCCCCTGGCTCACTCATGAGATCGCCTGTGCAAAACGTGCCCGCCGCAGAGCAGAGCGCCGCTGGCGCAAATCCAAACTCACTGTACACAGGCAACTTTTCCAAGCCTCTAAAACAAAAGTATCCACCCTCATTGCATCAGCAAAAACAAGCTATTTCCAAACCAAAATCCTGAATGCCTCTTCTTCAAAAGAACTCTTTACAACCATGAATCATCTCCTTGGCACACGAAAAGATTTACCTCTCCCAACAAAACATACAAACGAAGAACTCCCATCTGTATTCTCCAACTATTTCACCACCAAAATACAAACTCTTCGTGACAGGCTTGACAGGACACCCTGTCAACCATGCCCACCTGACCCTTCCTTCTCTGGCACACCTCTTACTACTTTTACCCCAGTCTCACAAGAAGAAATTCTCAACACAATCAGATCCATGTTGTTCAAAACCTGCGAACTGGATCCTCTTCCAGGTTCTGTCTACGCCGACTGTCTCCCTACTCTCCTCCCATTCATCACTGACATCATCAACACTTCTCTTCAAACTGGAACTGTCCCAGATTCTTTCAAGTCTGCTATTGTTCACCCTCTCCTCAAGAAACACAATTTAGATCCAAATGAACTGAAAAATTACCGGCCTATCTGTAATCTCTCTTTCTTGTCAAAACTCCTTGAAAAAGTCGTCCTCAACCAGCTGAACTCTCACCTGTCTGCCAACAATCTCCTCAATCCTTTCCAGTCAGCCTACCGCCAGTGCCATAGCACTGAAACTGCCCTACTATACATTCTCAACAATCTCCTCCTTGCAACTGATACTGGCAAAGTCTCTCTCCTCACACTCCTTGATCTGTCTGCAGCCTTTGATACCATTGATCATGGTATTCTCCTTTCTAGACTTCATCATACTTTTGGCATCTCTGACATTGCTCTGTCTTGGTTCACTTCATACCTATCAAACAGAAAACAAACCGTTCTCATCAATGGCACTTACTCTCAACCTGCATACCTGACCTGTGGTGTTCCACAAGGATCTGTCCTTGGCCCTGTTCTTTTCACTCTTTACACCTCCCCCCTGTCCACCATCACCAACTCCCATTCTATAAAACACCACTTCTATGCTGATGACACCCAACTTCAAGACAGTGACTCACCTGATAATATACAGCGCCTGTTGACTCGCACCACTGAGTGTTACTCGGACATTAAGAACTGGATGACACACAATAGACTTCAGCTTAATGACGACAAAACAGAAGCTATCCTCATTGGCACCCGTCAGAAACTTTCTCAGCTGCCTCCTCTTTCTCTCCCATTATGTAACACATCAGTCCCAATTTCTGATTCAGCTAAAAACCTTGGTGTCTGCATTGACTCTACCCTCTCCATGAACAACTTTGTTTCTCAAACTGCCAGATCCTGCTACTATCATCTCCATCGTATAAAGCTGATCAGGAAGTATCTCTCTGTCGAAACAACTGCAAAACTCGTTCTCTCCTTCATAATGTCTCGCATTGACTATTGCAATTCACTCCTGTCTGGTCTTCCTGCCTCCACCATTCACATCCTACAGCGCATTCAAAACAATGCTGCACGCCTTGTACTCAAAAAGAAAAAAGCTGACCACATATCTCCTCTCCTGGCACAACTTCACTGGCTCCCTGTATCAAAGCGCATACAGTACAAACTAGACACCATGTGCTACAAAAGCCTCAATAACGCAGCCCCCGATTACCTGTCAAGCCTACTTGAGATCTATGTTCCCTCACGTACCCTCCGCTCTGCCTCTGATCCTCTGACTCTTCGCTTTCCACGCACTAAGCTCAATACCTATGGTCCACGAGCCTTCTCTGTTTCTGGTCCACTCTCCTGGAACAAACTTCCTCTCTCAGTCCGTCAGCAACCTACTTTTGTCTCCTTCAAGTCCGCTCTCAAAACTCACCTTTTCTCTCCTGCATAAAATCCTAACCTCACTCAACCCTCCCCTCTGCAGCCTGTCTCCGCTCGGAGGGAATCACATGGTTATAATATATAATTGTATGCTATGCTCTCTATAATTTTCCATTGCTTTTATTCTTGCTTTTATTGCTTTTATTCTTTCTCCCCATTTATAGCCATGCGTGTGTGTTGGTGTGTGTGTGTGTGTGTGTGTGTGTGTGTG
>JAPXFY010000297.1:25000-27500 GCA_030674185.1 Monoplex corrugatus
AGAATAAAAGCAATAAAAGCAAGAATAAAAGCAATGGAAAATTATAGAGAGCATAGCAAATACAATTATATATTATAACCATGTGATTCCCTCCGAGCGGAGACAGGCCTCAGAGGGGGGGGGGGGGGGGGGGTTGAGTGAGGTTAGGATTTTATGCGGAGGAGAAAAGGTGAGTTTTGAGAGCGGACTTGAAGGAGACAAAAGTAGGTTGCTGACGGACTGAGAGAGGAAGTTTGTTCCAGGAGAGTGGACCAGAAACAGAGAAGGCTCGTGGACCATAGGTATTGAGCTTAGTGCGTGGAAAGCGAAAAGTCAGAGGATCAGAGGCAGAGCGGAGGGTACGTGAGGGAACATAGATCTCAAGTAGGCTCGACAGGTAATCGGGGGCTGCGTTATTGAGGCTTTTGTAGCACATGGTGTCTAGTTTGTACTGTATGCGCTTTGATACAGGGAGCCAGTGAAGTTGTGCCAGGAGAGGAGATATGTGGTCAGCTTTTTTCTTTTTGAGTACAAGGCGTACAGCATTGTTTTGAATGCGCTGTAGGATGTGAATGGTGGAGGCAGGAAGACCAGACAGGAGTGAATTGCAATAGTCAATGCGAGACATTATGAAGGAGAGAACGAGTTTTGCAGTTGTTTCGACAGAGAGATACTTCCTGATCAGCCTTATACGATGGAGATGATAGTAGCAGGATCTGGCAGTTTGAGAAACAAAGTTGTTCATGGAGAGGGTAGAGTCAATGCAGACACCAAGGTTTTTAGCTGAATCAGAAATTGGGACTGATGTGTTACATAATGGAGAGAAAGAGGAGGCAGCTGAGAAAGTTTCTGACGGGTGCCAATGAGGATAGCTTCTGTTTTGTCGTCATTAAGCTGAAGTCTATTGTGTGTCATCCAGTTCTTAATGTCCGAGTAACACTCAGTGGTGCGAGTCAACAGGCGCTGTATATTATCAGGTGAGTCACTGTCTTGAAGTTGGGTGTCATCAGCATAGAAGTGGTGTTTTATAGAATGGGAGTTGATGATGGTGGACAGGGGGGAGGTGTAAAGAGTGAACAGAACAGGGCCAAGGACAGATCCTTGTGGAACACCACAGGTCAGGTATGCAGGTTGAGAGTAAGTGCCATTGATGAGAACGGTTTGTTTTCTCCTTAGATTATGTGCGCGAACATGTACTTAACTTTCTTTTCGTTTTTCTTTTTAAGTAGTAATACTTAAAGCCAGAGCAGGATCGAGGCAGCCGAGATGTGGTTTCTCAGAAGAATGTTGAGAGTTCCATGGACAACAAAGAAAACAAACGAGACAGTCTTGATGGAGGCAGACACAAGTAGATCACTTATAAGGAACATTAGGAAAAGACAAGCAACATTTATAGGCCATTTTATGAGGAAGGGGGATTTGGAGCACCTGGTCACAACGAGAAAGCTGGAGGGAAAGAGAGCACCAGGTAGACCCAGGGAGAGAATGCTGAACGGACTTGCAAAGTGTCTGGGGATGAAGAGGGTGGGGGAGATGCTGGGGGCAATGAGAGATAGAGATGGTTGGAAGTCCATGGTCGCCAACGCCATGCGGCAGGGCACCTGATGATGATGATGATGATGAATACTTAAAGCATGTGTGTGTGTTTTAAAACACTGATAGCCCTGTATATCGCTCTACGCAGTCGGCTGAGTTTTAAACAAAATATGCAAGAAATGCACTGTGCTTGTTGCCTGCATCGTTCACACAAACGTTTGTCATGTCATTGTTATGAATTTGTAACCCTTCATGAGGGACGGTCACCTTTATATAAACAAACACAATGAAGTATCCAGTCTCTTTCCTTTTTTTTTATCTGTCTGTCTCTGTGTCTGTCTGTTTGTCTGTGCGTCTGTGTTTGTCTCTGAGTCTGTGTCTGTCTGTCTCTGTGTCTGTCTGTCTGTCTGTCTCTGTGTCTGTGTGTGCCTCTCTCTCTCTTTGTCGCCCCCACCCTCTTCTCTCTTGTCTCTCTGTCTTTGTCTCTCTCTGTTTCTCTCTGTGTCTCTGTCTCTCTTTCGTTCTCTCTCTCTCTGTCTCTTTCTCTCTCTCTTTCCCTCTTTCATTCTCTCTCTCCCTCCCTCCCTCTCTCCTTTTTCTTTCTCTCTCTCGCTCTCTCTCTTTCTCTCTCTTTCTCTCTCTCCCTCCCTCTCTCTTTCTCTCCCTCCCTCCCTCTCTCCTTCTGTCTCTCTGTCTCTCTCTGTCTCTCTCTGTCTCTCTCTGTCTCTCTCTCTGTCTCTGTCTGTCTGTCTGTCTGTCTGTCTGTCTCTCTCTCTCTCTAGTCCCCAATGGCTCAGTAGCTGCTGAACATAGGATTCACAGCCCGTGGTTGTGTATTTTACCGTATCACCCTACAAGAAAATGGCCTGCAATGGCTTACAGAATTGTGAATCAAAATAGTAATTCCATGTTCACAAGATATAGAAAAACCATCTTTAAAAATATTGATCAGACAGAAAGAAATCATAATGTCATTGCTTTCGTT
>JAPXFY010000297.1:32500-42500 GCA_030674185.1 Monoplex corrugatus
AAGCTGTTGCCGTTCATGTAGATTTCAGCATGGGTGTTGGTTGTGCTGTTGACCAGGACTTTGCTTTTTTCTGTGCTCACTTCCATTCCGTGTGCACCTGCACTTTCTTCCAGTCTCATGGTCAGGTCTTGTAGTTCTTCGTTGCTGCCTCCCATCAGGTCGATGTCATCTGCGAACCTCAGGTTGTTGATGGTTCTTCCTCCGATGGAGACAGTGGAGTGGAAGTCATGGAGGGCTTCACGCATGATGTTCTCCAGGAAGAGATTGAACAGCACGGGAGAGAGTAGGCAGCCTTGACGGACTCCAACTGTGGTCTTGAAGTAGTCCCCTATCTGGTTGTTGAGGAGAACTGCGCTGCTGGCAGTGTTATACAGCGCCTGGATGGTTTGGACGAGACCTTCCTCTATGCCAAACTTTCTTAGCACCTGCCACAAACCCTTATGCCACACCCTGTCGAATGCTTTTTTAAAGTCTATGAAGTTGTGGAACAGGTCTCTCTGATGCTGCAGATGTTTCTCCATCATTATCCGGCAGGTGAAGATCTGTTCTACTGTGCTTCTGCCCGCCCTAAATCCAGCTTGTTCTTCCACAAGGTGTTCTTCCGCTTCTTTCTTCAGTCGATTCAATATGACTCTGAGCATGATATTGCTGGTGTGGCTAATGAGACTTATTGTTCTGTAGTTCTGGCATTATTAGATAGACTGAAAGCATGGTATGACTGAAAGCATGGTATGACTGAAAACATGGTATGACTGAAAACATGGTATGACTGAAAACATGGTATGACTGAAAACATGGTATGATTGAAAACATGGTATGACTGAAAACATGGTATGACTGAAAGCATGGTATGACTGAAAACATGGTATGACTGAAAACATGGTATGACAGAAAACATGATATGACTGAAAACATGGTATGACTGAAAACATGGTATGACTGAAAGCATGGTATGACTGAAAGCATGGTATGACTGAACACATGGTATGACTGAAAACATGGTATGACTGAAAACATGGTATGACTGAAAACATGGTATGACTGAAAGCAAAAGCATGGTATGACTGAAAGCAATGGTATGACTGAAAGCATGGTATGACTGAAAGCATGGTATGACTGAAAACATGGTATGACTGAAAACATGGTATCACTGAAAACATGGTATGGCATGGTATGACTGAAAACATGGCATGACTGAAAGCATGGTATGACTGAAAGCATGGTATGGCATGTATGACTGAAAGCATGATATGACTGAAAACATGGTATGACTGAAAACATGGCATGACATGGTATGACTGATAACATGGCATGACATGGTATAACTGAAAACATTGTATAACTGAAAACATGGTATGACATGGTATGACTGAAAACATGGTATGACATGGTATGACTGAAAACATGTATGACATGGTATGACTGAAAACATGGTATGACTGAAAAACATGGTATGACTGAAAACATGGTATGAACATGGTATGACTGAACACATGGTATGACTGAAAAGCATGGTATGACTGAAAACATGGTATGACTGAAAACATGGTATATGACTGAAAACATGGTATGACTGAAAACATGGTATGACTGAAAGCTGGTATGACTGAAAACATGGTATGACTGAAAACATGGTATGACTGAAACATGGTATGACTGAAAACATGGTATGACTGAAAACATGGTAGACTGGAACATGGTATGACTGAAAACATGGTGTAAACTGAAAAGCATGGTATGACTGAAAGCATGGTTATGACATGGTATGACTGAAACATGGTATGAACTGAAAGCATGGTATGACTGAAAGCATGGTATGACTGAAAGCATGGTATGACTGAAAACATGGTATGACTGAAAACATGTATGACTGAAAACATGGTATGACTGAAAACATGGTATGACTGAAACATGTATGACTGAAAACATGGTTATGACTTGAGAAAACATGGTATGACTGAAACATGGTATGACTGAAACAATGGTCATGACTGAAAACATGGTACAGTATGACATGAAATACATGGTATGACTGAAAACATGGTATGACTGAAACATGGTATGACTGAAAGACATGGTATGACTGAAAGCATGGTATGACTGAAACACATGGTATGACTGAAAAACATGTATGAACTGAAAACATGGTATACTGGAACTGAAAACATGGTATGACTGTAAGCAAAACATGGTATGACTGAAAGCATGGTATGACTGAAACATGGTATGACTGAAAGCATGGTATGATGACTGAAAACATGGTATGACTGAAAACATGGTATCACTGAAAACATGGTATGGCAAATGGTATGACTGAAAACATGGCAGTATGACTGAAACGATGTGTATGACTGAAAGCATGGTATGGACATGGTATGACTGAAACATGGTATGACTGAAAACATGGTATGACTGAAAACATGGTAGACTGAAACATGGATATGACTGAAAACATGGTATGACACATGGTATGACTGAAAACATTATGACTGTAACTGAAAACATGGTTATGACATGGTATGACTGAAAACATGGTATGAAGCATGGTATGAACTGAAAACATGGTATGACTGACATGGTATGACTGAAAACATGGTATGACTGAAAATATCATGGTATGACTGAAAACATGGTATGACTGAAAACATGGTATGACTGAAACATGGTATGACTGAAAACATGGTATGACTGAAATACTGGTATGACTGAAACATGGTATGACTGAAAACTACTGGATTGAAGAACATGGTATGACTGAAAACATGGTATGGACTGAAAACATGGTATGCATGGAAAACATGGTATGACTGAAAACATGGGTATGACTGAAAGCATGGTATGACTGAAAACATGGTATGACTGAAAACATGGTATGACTGAAAATGCATGGTATGACTGAAAACATGGTATGACTGAAAGCATGGTATGACTGAAAAATGTATGACTGAAAACATGGTAACTGAACATGATATGACTGAAAACATGGTATGACTGAAAGCATGGTATGACTGAAACATGGTATGCATGGTATGAATGAAATATCATGGTATGACTGAAAACATGGTATGACTGAAAACATGGTATGACTGAAAACATGGTATGACTGAAAACATGGTATGACTGAAAACATGGATGCATGGTATGACTGAAAACATGGTATGAATGAAAGCATGGTATGACTGAAAACATGGTATGACTGATGACTGAAAACATGGTATGACTGAAAGCATGGTATGACTGAAAACATGGTATGACTGAAAACATGGTATGACTGAAAACATGCCTGACTGAAAATATGGTATGACTGAAACATAGTAATATTTGGTGTTTACGAAAATATATGCACACGTTTGGTATTTGATTTCATCCTTTCTTGGGAAAACGTATATTTATAAATGTAAGTATGAAAAGACTGTACCAAATGTAACCTGATACTTTGCCATAAAATACCATATAAAAGAATACAGTGACGTGGAATCTGCACTCCCTTAACAAGAAACGGCTGCCATATTTACCATCAATAACAACTGAGGATTGATTCTGTCTGATCAAATTGTAATACAGATGCTGTTTATTGTTGGTGATGAAACATGATAGCGAGTCTTATTCCTTAACAACTTATCCATGTATGCGGATAAAACTCCCCCGTGGAGATTCGGGGGCTCTTTCAGTATAAATAGTATTCCTGTCTTCTCTCTCCCCCCCCCCCCCCCCAATTGGAATGTCAGGGGCCTTTTTTCAGTAAAAATAATATCTCCACTTTGTGGAAATTCTGTGCTACAAATTTTCTCTTTTCTGTCACTCTCTTTGTTTCTGCCTTGCTCCATTGCTTTCTGTCATTTCTTCCGTTCATTTTCTGCCTTGCTGGTCCATTCACTTACAAGTATGTGTTTCATAAACTCTTACGTACTTTCTCTTAGGATTGACAATTGGGTACATGTTTTAAGTGCATTTTTGGCTCTACGGAAATGAGATATGCGGACGCAATTTAAGGTCATAGAGGCCTGTTTTATGTATGCTTTAGAGTCCTTAGTTATGATGAAATTGTACAAAAGTTTTGTATTAGATCTTCTGTGTGATAAACTGGACAGAGTGGTCAACGCCAGGGGCATCTCCATAGATTATGTGCGCGAATGCATTGATATGTGTACTTCATTTTCTTTGCCTATTTTTGTTTGTTTTTTTGTTTTTTGTTTGTTTGTTTTTTTGTTTTTGTTTGTTTTTTTTTTTTTTTTTTTTTTTTTTTTTTTTTTTTTTTTGTTTGTTTGTTTTTTGTTTTTTGTTTGTTTGTTTTTTTGTTTTTTGTTTGTTTGTTTTTTTGTTTTTTGTTTTTTTGTTTTTTGTTTTTTTGTTTTTTTGTTTGTTTGTTTTTTGTTTTTTGTTTTTTTGTTTTTTTGTTTGTTTTTTTGTTTTTTGTTTGTTTGTTTGTTTGTTTGTTTGTTTGTTTTTTTGAAGTATTGTATATGTTTCGAAATGATTATAGCCCAGATGGGGCTTTGTGCAGTCGCCTGGGCTTTAAACAACAGTAACAATAACGATAACGATAACGATAACGATAACGATAATGATGCTGACAAATTGTCTGATGCTGTTATTGTCGCCATTGATGTTGTATTTTTCATTATTGCTCTTTTATCTTGCATTTATTTGTAACACATGTTTAAAACGAATTTTAACAAGTGTGCAAGGAACAAATCGTGCGTGTTGCTTCTTTTTACATTGTGTGTCTTGTGGCTCGTCACTTTTGTCACAGCGGTACGGGTTGACAGGTACTCGTTTTGAATATGTCCGTCAATGGGACGTAACTCTTCCATGAAACGTGTAAGGCTGTTGTGAGGTGAGGTGCTCTACAAGTGATCATTATCATCGTTATCATTACTGTTAGCATCAGTATTATTATTATTATCATTATTGTCATCATCATCATCATAATCATCATCATCATCATCATCGTCATCGTCGTCGTCGTCGTCATCGTCGTCGTCGTCGCATCATCGTCATCGTCGTCGTCGTCATCATTATCATCATCATCATCGTCTTCATCATCATCATCATCATCATCATCATCGCCACCGTCAACATAACAATAATGATGGTACTAATAATGATGATGATCGTGATGATGATGATAATGATGGTGGTGATAATGATAATAAAATATTGGTATTACTGCTGCTACTACTACTACGACGGCCATTACTAGTAATGATGGTATTCTTCTTCTTAATATCATGATTATTGTTATCATCATCATCATCATCGTAATTATTATTATTATTATCATTATTATTATTATTATTGTCATCATTATCAATAGTGTTACTAGATCCACAAACAAATCATGGATCATATAATTCTTCTTTCTCCATTCCACTCACCACCATCATAACCAATTTATTGTCCGATCCAGCATTACGATTGACTACACTTTCACGTAGAATTTGAAACCCATCCAAGAGAAAGATTCATATCATTCCTGACAGATCCATACACATTCCACCAGAGCCTTTCACAGACATCTGGTAGAACCTTTCAGCCTTCACAAAACCCTCATTGGCCAAAAAGTCTTGAAATGGGAGGCAGGGACAAACACCAGACAGGCATCAGCAGATTGGTTGACAGATTGAAATGGACAGTAAACAAGCCAGTGCTTATGCTGTGGCCTGGGATTGAACTCCAGAAATCCGATCCTGAGTACACGGCTGTATGAGCTGAAACCAGCCAGATAGCTTGATAGATTAGGTTGCACTTTGCAGACCTGTTGTCTGGTGATTTTGGGTCCAGCAGTCTGGAAGTGGATTCCAAACGAAATCAAGCTGAACTTAATAAAATGTCACTCCGCCAAAGTGTCTCTCACCCATCTCCCAGTCCCTGCAAAATCAGTAAAACATTACTCCACCCAAGACAAAGTCTCACTCTCAAACACACATGCTCACTTGCACATACCGTATACACGCACATGCACATACATACACGCGCGCGCGCTCTCGCACACACACACATAATCAAATGTACAGACATACACTCTTTCACTTGCACACACACACAGAGATACAAACACACACATACACACACACACACACACACACACACACACACACACACACACACACACACACACACACACACACACACACACACACACACACACAACAGATTCCTACGCCAAGATGGCGGCTTTCTAACAGAACGTTTTCAGAGAGGAATCGTCTAGGCTGAAAATGACACGGTCCAAACGTTGTGTCATCAAAGAAAAAGTAAAGAAAACCACCCGTGGGACAGACAACACCAGGGCAGAGACATCACCACCTTCAGAGACCCCAGAACTCGAAGAACATCAAAAAGAACAGACCTCCGGTCGCACCCTTTCACCATCCAGGAGTCAGCCACACATCGCACAGCTACAATCAAGATCATCATGTGGCTGCCGCTGTCAAGAGGCGGTAAGGGAGATAGACATTTTAAACAACACCATTCAAGAAATGTCTAAACAAATCCACATTCTCACAACCATGCTACATTCAGACAGAAAACTTTTATTGGAAAACAATACAACGTTAAAAGAGCTGCGCGACGTCAATAAGTGCACCAAACTTACGACCACCGTTGCGTGCCAGACGGATTCCGCAGTCCACGGTGACTTCACCACCATGTCACCGATGGACAAATTCTCCACCTATGCGGAATGCGCAGCTCAACCCCCCAAACTAGAAGATCGGGCGAAAACACAAATTGGCAGGAGAAATGACATCAAACATAGACCAGACGTCTCCACAAAACCTAACCGTGATGTCAAAACTGCGCTATCGTCTACACGTTCCAGACCACAATCAAATGTTCTTCCCCGTGTCCTTATCATTCACGACTCAGTCCTCAATAAAGTGGATGGAAAAAGACTGGGCTCTTCATACGGTTTTCAGGTGGCCACGAGGAAGATCCATACCATCGAGGACTGTAAGACTGCAATTGAAAAATCAAAAGAAGAGCTGACACCTGAACCTGACTGTGTAGTTTTACATGTGGGGATCACAGATTTAAAAACAAAGGAGCCCACTGAATGTAGCACAACTCTTGACACCTGTGTGAAAACTATCAACACACAATTTCCAAAAGCCAGGGTAGTTTTAAGTCAGGTAGCTCCTGTGAGAAACAAACATCTAAACGCTAAAAGAGAGCTCCTTAATGCCCTAACAAAAGTGCGACTTCTTAAAGCAGCCAGTGTCGACTACGTCAACAATGACAATCTTCAAACTATCAGTCACACTCAAGTCAGCCAGGACGACGTCCATCCAACCACCAGAGGGGCGAGCGTTCTGGCCAGAAACTTAGGGAGGCAAATCCATCAGCTTTTCTGGGAAAAACCGAGGAGGAGATCAAACCGACAACGACATCAACAAAGACCCGGCTTTCAATCTCCGTTTTTCTTCTCTCCTTGGTCATTTTAGATTCAGCCCAGATTCAGTTTCTCTTCGTTCAGTTCTCAGCTATATTGTTTTACTTAATTATTTTCTTGTTAACATACTTCATTTTTATCCTATTTGTACCTTTTGATTTCAAGTTAAATGAAATCTATTTATCTAAACGTACCATATTGTTCTAAAGTTATTCAACCGTTCCTCATGAAGATGTGTGTAGTAAGTGATATCAACATTTTTCAGTGGAACGCACGTTCCATTGTTAAAAACATCTCATATTTGAGTAACTATCTGTCTTCTAAAAACGTCCATGTCATGCTCCTACAATCGCTGAATACCATCAAAACCAAATTACCTAAAATATCCGGTTTTTATTTTCCACCAATATGTGACTCTGTAAATGACGGTGGCCGTATACAAACAGCTATATACATTCGTGAAGGACTGAACTATTGTGAACGATCATCGCCAGTACCTAAATCTACCGCATTTATTTCATCATGTGCAATCATTATAAAATTTTCCTCATCGTTAGTTGTGAATATGGCCTCTGTATACTTACCAAGAGGCCCAGACTCTGTGAACACTGAATGGTTAAAACACTTTCAAGATCAGGACGACAAGTGGATAATTGGAGGTGATTTTAATGCACATGCCCCATTTTGGGAAAAGTATTGTACAAACATAACAAGCAACAGGTTGATTGAAAATATTGTAGATTCCAATTTATATTTACTTAACAACGGACACGTTACCCGGATCCCCGATATACCAACCCACAGACCCACAGCTATCGACCTCACTTTAATCTCACCATCCCTAGCCCCAAACGCCACGTGGCAAACAGAGGATGACTTGTTGGGATCAGATCACATCCCCATACGTCTTACCCTAAACCATACTACAGAAATAGACGCCATACCACAAGATAGTTTACCCAAGTTTAATTATAAAAACGCTGACTGGATCAGTTTTAAGGCAATCCTTGAAAAGACAAGAACAGATCTATCTGAAGCAATGAACATAAACGAAACGTACGAAGTTTTCTGTAACTCACTCTTAAGGGCTGCTAACATTTCAATTCCAAAACTTACAGTGTCAAAAATAGGAAAACATCATGGAAATGTCTGGTGGAATGAGGACTGTCAAAAGGCAGTGAACGAAAAGAAAGAAAAATACAAAATTTATTTAGCAAACAGGTCACCTGAAAATCATACAGCGATGAAAAGTGCCAACATTAAGTGTAACAGAATCATAGAGCAAGCCAAAGAACAACACTGGACATCTTTTTGTAAATGTGAAATAAATAACCACAAAGACACGATAAAGATTTGGGAAAAACTAAAATTAATGAAAAACGGGATTAAGTTGCCATCAATTCCAGTAAAGCTAGAAAATAACCCTATTCCTAGCTCATTGGAAAAAGCAGAAGCTTTTGCAGACGTGTTTGCTGAGGCCTGTCGTGTAGAAGGACTCCCTGTCTCTAATAGAATTTATAGGGAACGAGATGAAAAGAAAGATGTATATAAGGATCCTGCCTCTGACAATACTCACTACATAAATGCATCACTCACACTTCAAGAATTAAAAGATGCCATTCAGTCCCTTCCAAGAAAAAAAACGTCAGTTGGACTAGATGCAATTTCCAATGAGATGCTGAAAAATTTACCAGACAATTTTATAATCTTGCTACATGACATATTTCAAAAATGCTGGAATAGTGGGAAAATGCCTAACAACTGGAAAGAAACAATAGTGGTTCCTGTATTAAAACCAGGTAAATGTAATACCGATTTGAAAAACTACAGGCCAATTGCATTAACATCACATGTATGTAAACTAATGGAGAAAATAATCTTAAAGAGACTGATGCACTATTGTGAAAAGAATAAAATAATACCAGTAAATCAGGCAGGATTTCGAAAAGGCAGGTCACCAGTGGAAATCCTAACAAAGCTAACTACTAATATAAAACAACAATTTGCAAGACGTCAATGTGTTTTAGCTACATTTTTTGATATAACGAAAGCATACGATCAAGTGTGGCACTCCCGATTGTTATTCAAATTTAAAAGTATTGGGCTGACAGGTCACATTTTTGGCTATGTTAAGTGTTTCTTAGAAAACAGAGTATTTCAAACGAGGATTGAAAATGTATATTCCACGAAACGAATTCTTCAAATGGGTATCCCTCAGGGATCCGTTATAGCTCCCCTTCTTTTCATGATATTAATGCATGACTTACCCAGTAAAGTATCTAAGCATGTAGTTTTAGCTCAATATGCTGACGATTTATGCATGTGGATGCAGGTAAATATGAAAAAGAAAACTCCTTTGCGCTGTATCAATTATACACGCAAATGCTACCAATTAGAACTTGATAAAATAGCGCGATACATGGTAGAAAATGGGTTACATCTATCCCTGGAAAAAACAAAAATAGTTTTATTTAATAATGGAGCTAACCCAGTAAATATTCCCACTTTCAAACTGGGAGATACTCTTCTTCAGTTTAACGAGTCGATTAAATTCTTAGGAGTTTTCCTTACAGCAAAATTATCTTGGAATCAGCATATTGAATACTT